>JASANB010005216.1:0-129206 GCA_030248155.1 Sabatieria punctata | reverse complement strand
CCCTCAGAAAACATGAATCAATGTCTCTGCAAGTGTTCAGATACTGTTTGCGCTCAGAAAAATCTGTAATACTTGTTTGTGATGCGAGACAGCAGCAAGTACATATGCAATGTGCGTATCAAACACAAATCTGCGCAATGCATACCCACGCACAATCGTCTCTGTCAAATTTTGTCAGCTTTCCAAGCAAAACGTTGCACCACTTGTGTAGAAATAGTGAAAGTGGCGAACAGGCGGTTGAGAAAGAAAAACGTGGATATGACGCACAATTGAGACTGCGCACAGTAATTGGCGCAACAGTCTGTGCGGTGCAGAAATACGGCTCGGGCTGTTGGATGGAACCCATAAACGCCGTCATCGCAAAGTACCCATTCTTTCGGGCTCCCTTCCCTCCTTGCGCAAAATCGCAAATGAAGAGCTAAATGGTTCCAGTCCTATATGTACCAATACGATTTCTGACTCATTACTTGTGCAAACCAGCGGCTGCAAGGCTCAATCTTAGGACCTCTGCTCTTTCTTCGCCCCTATGTTAATAATCTTCCTTGGGCTATTCAGCGAAATTGACGCTGTTTGCAAATGTTACGAATCCTTTTCAGACCAGCAGAAGCTGGGAATGGTTACAAGAACTCTTCAGTTGGCAGCAGTGTTAACTCTGGATGCTGTTGGTAAATGGTGTCAAGAGAACTACTCGTCGAATCAGTCAAAAAGACTACTTGATCATGATTGGCACCGCTCAGAACCGCCGCTTTAGAACAGCCAATCAGTAGTCGCTCCATCACCAGCCAGCAGCCAGAATGTGGTTAGCCTCTGGTGCTCGACCAGGCCCGAGCTTTCTGTCGCATCTTGAATCGGTGTAGGAGCGTTGCAAATGGACCTACAGTAGTTCGTCATGAGCAAAGTGAGGAGCTGCCTGCAGAAAGAAACGCTCGATCGTACCATTGAAACCTGTGCTGGCCAGATGTACAACGTGGTCGGATTTATCCATGGCTGGTTTCGCCTTGCCCAGATGGGGGTCCCAAACTTCAAAGCTCCAAAACGCCCGGAAATGCGTTTTTAGCACGTTTGTTCAGTAAGGGCGCTGAAAATCACTATTTCAAGCTGCCAAATGGCGTTTTAGAGCTAAAAAAAAAACAAAAAAAAATGACAAAAAGGGCTTCCAAAACCCCTGTTTCTCTTCAATATCAGCAGTGGAAACGCCAAATTCGGTTCCCAAAGGCTTTTCAAGCGGATTTTAGGCTAAAAATTAGTGATTTCTGAGCCAGTTTATTAGTACTGGAGCCACTACTAGTATTTGTATTTTTGGGTCGGTGGTCCCTTAACCTGTCTCGGGGGCTGAGGGGGAGTTTGGCCTTTTCAGCTAGGGGGTAACCCTCCCAAACCCTCCTAGTACATGTATTATGAGACCTACAGTAGTTCGCCATCAGCATAGTGAGCAGCGCCTGCCGAGAAAGATGCTCATTCGTTCCATCGAAACTACCGTGCTGCCCAAGATGTACATAAGCTCTTCAGCGTACTGTACGCAGCGTCAGTCATCCAAACAGCTCTTACTAAAAGTTGCATCGCTCTTTCAAGAATTGATTTATCTAATAGAGGTTGTTTTTTGCGGACCCGGTGTATTATTACGCGCGCTGACCGCCTGCATTCTGAGAAAGTAAATAAAACTGGCAATCGGGGTTATTGTCCAAATCTTGTAGGCCAGAATTTGAGTTCGGTACTTCAGTTCGGTCAGCGGGTCAGACTATGGAGCTTCATCTCGCTCAATTGTATGGTCGCATTTCATCAGCATTTCCACCAATTTGACCACAACTTGACTACTGGCAGAGCAGTAGAGTCTGATTAACATAGGATAACGAGTATGTTGCTTAGTTTCTGAGATGATTACAATCAAATTGGAAGCAGTTATTTTGGCATGACATGAACAAGAGGGATTTTTATTAATATTCCATTGCAGTTCATAATAAAACAGATTCTTCTTACTGCTGAGGGCTGACGTAACAAGGCTTTACTGCTGACACACTCACTCTGTTACTCCACCAGTAAAGCCTCGTTAGCCATCAGCAGAGAGAATCTGTTTTATTATCAAGTGCAACGGCCCGTGCACATCTCTGGCGTGGGGCAAAATTCAGAAATCTTGGTATGAGCCTTGGTGGGTCGGTTGTGGAAGAAGAATCTGTTTCAAGAAGGTGAGAGAGACTCAGGGGTAGATCGAGTGGTAAGGATAGGAAACCCGGCCCATGTAGAACCAGAAGAAAGAAATGCAGGTAATTTGTTACGTCTACCGACTATAGAAAGAGTACATGATGGAGAAATGCATGCAGTTCCAACCTGACGCTATTTGTTATTCTGCAAGTGTTTGTGAGAGAGAAGCTGTTGGTACTAAACCTTTATTATTGAGCCGTAATCTCATGTAGCACCGCTTTTTATCTCT
Organism: Sabatieria punctata; assembly: GCA_030248155.1. Classification (NCBI taxonomy): domain Eukaryota; kingdom Metazoa; phylum Nematoda; class Chromadorea; order Araeolaimida; family Comesomatidae; genus Sabatieria; species Sabatieria punctata. The sequence goes on along the minus strand of JASANB010005216.1, from coordinate 126,778 downwards.
GCTGCGTCAATTAGATGGGATAAATTGGGGCATTTCGTGTGCCCAGTTTACATGCGAATTCAAGGCGCATCTGTTTGCGGCAAGTGGGTAGATTAATGCGCACCTACTTGGTCCAAATTCCATTCTATGTACATCGTCAAATAGAAAATTTCTTGTGCCGAAATTTAAACTAAATGTCTTTGAAGTTACAGGTAGATTGGCTACGGTTTCACAATGGGATTGTTCCAAATTAGGTCTACCTACTCTACTCGTATAAAAATACTAGAATCCCAAAAATTTTTCCAAATTTTGCTCATTTGGAAGCAGTCTTTTTTGCAGTTTTGGATTGGTACAGAAGCAATCAGTGTAACTGGACCAACAACAACAAACTGCATGTTGTGGTGGCTCGCATTCAAGAGCTTGATTCTACTTGTATGTACACCCATTCTCCCATAAAACTTCTATTCTCTGCCTCTCCTTCTTCTTACACACGCACCTACATACATACATGTACGTACAATATGGTGTCATCTGCTTATTGAAGCAGCAAAATGCACTTAGTTTAGCAGACGTACAGTATCTGCGTAGGTAGTAGGCATACATGTAACAGGGGGTCTCGGTGTCTCCAACCCGACTTAGGCTAAACCGCATGGATGGATGACCCCCGAGACGATTTTTCCGAGCCCCTCCTAAGTAAGCAATTTTTAAGCCTAAACACAAAGAGCCTAAGCCGAAGCCTAAGCCAATTTCATACACAAAAGCTGCCAAAATCGCCTGACAAAAGCAGCACTTTTTAGCTGTATTTCAGTTCAAATTATCGACTTTTAGCCAAAAAAATGCGATTTTATTGCGATTTTTGAGCGTTTTTAGTGCCCAATCCCCTCCATCGAATGTGGGCCCAAATTAGCGATTTTTGACGATTTTTTAGCCGGAAAATGGTTTTTTTGCGAATTTTGAGCGTTTTTAGTGCCCAACCCCCCTCCATCGAGTTTTGACCCACAACCCCTTCGGTGGATGACCTGTTATATGTATGGAGGTTCTAGAGGATGGATGGTGGATGTCCCACTTGGGGCCGTAGTGCAATTTTACACTTCGAAAAAGGGGTTAGGTCAGAGCCTGAGCTGAGGGTCCAACCCCTTTGCTCATGTCTTCTTTGGGATAACTTTGTTTTTAGCAGTAGGGTATGAGCATTTTACAAGTAACGGCTGCATTTTACAAAAATACTTGTTTGTGACACAGCTGCAAGTACATTGCAATGTGCGTATCAGCAATGCACGGAAACATTCAGCATACTGTATATGCAGGGTTCAGTGACAACAAAGCAGTTTATCATTGTACTGGTCTGTCTGTATGTAGTGTTTTGTTTGTGCTAAAATCTGATCAATGGCCTCTAAAAAAGCTGGTGCTAAATTACAGAAACAGGTCTGTGTGTTATTTATGTGCTTGTGATTTTAACTCAATTCTTTTCAGACAACCGCAGCCCCAATTAAGAAAACTCAGGTGAGTGAGTTACATTAAGTTGTTTTCTACTTCAGCAGGTCTGTTTCAGAGTCCCGCCACCAAGTCCGAACTATCTGTAAGCTGTGACTTCCAGAACAATCCAATGCCATCGACTGCGTGAGTATTTTAGGGTCATCAACATAAAAAAGTCCACAGGTCCACCTTGTCTGATGATGAGCCCCATTATGATAATCTGGCCAACGTACTAGCATCGGTAAAGAAGAAGCTGCATCTGCAACCACAGTCTAAAGGTACCTCCGACACCCCCAACTCCCTAATAAGCAGTTAGTGGTTTGTTTTCAGAAGTTAACGGAAAAGCAAAGCAACAGAGGCCACCAACTTCACCGCATACCGAGGAGGCGGAAACTCTACACACAGAAGAGGCTCAGGCCTTTGCCTTTGTCAGCTTGTCAAGACAGGACTAAACTCAAACTTTTCAGGAGAAATGTTGTTCGCGCAAAAGTTTGATTGTGACGGTGGTTGTACTGGCAATTGTGACATCGTTGTTAACGGTAGCATTGGCCGTCGTCCTGGTGCTCAGCTTAACTGGTATTTTATGACTGACTCACTCCACTTGCCATTTTCTACTTACATTCACCTGTGATGTCTTTCTGTTGAAACTCAGTTCTACAGTGCACACAGTCAGTGTATTTTCTGATCAATAAATATTTGTGCATTAGCTTCAGAATCCAGCTCTCTTGCCATGTGGATTTCGTGCAAGTGTGCCTACGCATGTAACGTTAACCAGTTGCAAACCTGTGCAGCTGAGATAAAACAGATTTGCTGGTTGCAATACACACACCGGTGTAGTTACGTATGTACGCATGTGTACTCTCCGATCTGAGTCAAATGCAAAATTCATGGACAAACCGCTTATGAAAATAATTCTCCTATTTCATCTATGTTTTATATAGGGTGTAATGAGAAAGAAAAGACAGAAAGAGTACGAAAAAAGTATGAAAAAAAGATTCGCGCTTGGAATTTTTGTCCAAACACAGTGTAAAGGCCAACCTTTGTGTGCAAAGACGTTCATTGTTTGCTTTTACTGGTTTCTACTTTCTGTACACCATGCGTTCTGTCTTTATTTTGTTGTGTTTATGTGGGGACGCTAGTTATGTCAACGCGTTCGTCACTCAATGTTGGCAGTATGACTTCAGGAATTGGACACACGTAAACTGCAGAAGCAAGACCAAGTACTGTAGACAATTTCGCGTCGTTTGCAACGTCACTGCACAATACAAAGGTTACTTGCTGCGCGCCGATTGCGATGGTGATGTACGCGTTGCCGAGACCCGCTGCCACCACGTAGGCTTGAACCGCCCTCCACATCCGGACCACTTCTACCACCTCTGCTACCTCTGCTGCAACACCAACAGCTGCAACCAAGACCAACCCACCACTGTCCGCCCTACTACCCAACCCCCACGCCCTCATTGCCACCTCCATTGGTCTGCTACTCCGGCGCCTCCTACGGTCTTGTCTTCCTGATCCAGTGCAAGAGCAGGTTGTGTCTGAGAGTGAGTGGCAAGGACCAACTGCACCAACAGTTTGAGGAGTACAGCTGCCGCGACACGCCCCCGCGGGGAATATCTGCCTGCCATCTGCCTGGGAGGAGGAAATCAGCATAGGTGACGAAGACCTGGAGAAGCTCTGCTGCGATTCTAATGGCTGCAATGAGAGCCAACTCAACAGAAGGAGAGCAAGAGCTCTGTCATGGCCGTCCCCTGGCTGCTGCAACTGCTTGGTATCAATATTCTCTACTCGCCTGTCATGTGACACTGACTTTCTCAATCTACTCTACTGGTCTGCTCTCTGATTTACATTTCTTAGTAAAGTGGCTTTCTTCTATCTGTTTACTACTCTCTTCCCTCGCTGATAAAATGCTTCTCCCTCAGGCCCGAGTCAGGTTGTGCTACCACGCAGTGGCGTATCCAGGATTTCGAAAGGGGGTGTAAAATTTTGAAAGTGCCTGTCTGGTTGGACCGCTGCCTAACAAGAGCAAAAAATTTACCAAAATTTACCTTAAAAACGCGTTTAAATGGCATTCCAGCTTAAAATTAACGGAAATTTCAAGCTTTAGAAGCTCAAAGTGGCCTGGTTTGGCTTCTGCCCGACCAGGGCCACAAAATTTTGCCTTCAGAAACGCATTTTAAAGGCATTCTGAGCGGAAAATAGACGTTTTAGTATATAATTCATTAATTTCTCTTTATTTCTGACAGAATTTCTCTTCCTACCTCCACCGCAAAGGGGATGTATCACCCTACAGACAGCCCCCAAGAAAAACTTGTTGTACCCCTGTGTACCACAGCGCACCGCACCTCTGTACCGTTTCGGTTTTTCTATGGAGGCCATTTGTATACGCGCCAGCTTTTCTTAATGAATCTAGGTGAGCACCCCGACTGGAAATCAGAAGCAAATACTACCGAATGTAGTATTACACAACTACCTCCAATTTGCAGATCTTTATTCTGCGCACATACATGTAATTACAACATTTTTCGTACTTTTTACAGTTGATCACATGTTTTCCACCTCGGATCAACGTGGGTGCAATCGATGCGTAAATTAGTGTTTTGGCGCGAGAAAGTAGCTGACCGGTCTAATAGCTTCTGTTGTTCAGCACCCTTTTGTTCGGTAAACATGTACTACTGTTCCTACATTGTCAGGAACGTACAAAGCCTTATCATGAACGAAACTGCACTAGGCTTTATCGTGGCGACTTAAATAAATTGTGAACTTAGATAACTATAACATTCATGCACAGAGATGTACATTAGAGCCCAGATGCGGATCGGTGGACGATTGCCATGCCTGCAGATCAAGCACAATTAGAAATATTGGGGTTCAAACGGAACCGCGATTAGCTAGCAGCAGTATGGCAAAATCGTAACTATAATTTTGAGGTCACATTTCTGAGAGATAAGTATTAATTTTGCTATGCGAGTAGGCTTGTCTCGCAACTATAAACAATACGTATCTACTTTCGCTTATCCTTCGCCACCAGTGTTCAATGCACAGGACAGTGCCTCTAAATGAAAAGTGTTCAATAAATGAAACGCTAATCCACGCAATATTCGCCCATACCATTCCGATTTCTTAATGAAATATAGAATGAGTACACCGGGGCACCCAGCTGGCCAAAAAGGAAACACCTTCGCTTCCAGTGCGATCCATTACACAGACTTATGCCATTGTTATGGTTTGCCTTGAAATTTCTAGTTAATTAGGATTCCAACTAATGTTAGGGCAAAGAAGGCAACTTCTCCTAGTTCGTGCTCCCTATTGCAAGGCAAATCTGTGTGCGCTGTTTACATATTAGCTTTGCTATTTTGCTGTGCCGTTGTATGATTAAAGTACGGTTCCTTCCGTAGTAGCGTCGTCAAAAGAATTAGCGCTTCCACACCATGAATCTTTTTTACCCGCCTGCAAAAGTCTAAACACATATCTTAGTACAATATATGTGCTAAATATGAAACAGGAACGAACGCATACAGTACTTAATCAAGAAGATACACTTTTAAATTGTAGTGGTTATGCAGTGTTTGAGCAGATTTGGGTAAGACCAGTGACTAAGAGAGATTGTTTTCTACATATCAACGTAACAAAATGTACTGGACTGTGTAGTCTGTTAGCTTGCAAATCTTGCTTATCACATGCACACAAGAACATGGAAAAAAAATAAGAACTTCGCTCGCTTGGGTGGTTTCAGAGTCTAATGAGAGGAAATAAAAGTGCACTTAGTGCACCGCAAGATGTCTGCTTCCTTTTGTTCAGAAGACGGATGGAAGATGCCATCCATTTGTGCCCAAGCAACCCACTTACCAACAACTCTTCACTGTCGATACAGTTAATGACCAGACCGACGACGGCACAACTTTCTCCTAAATTCTATACGATTCATTCAATTTCTATCCAACAACTCCAACATCAGACCAAGGAATTGGAGGAAAATGGCCAACCTGAAGGTCAACTTGGTGGCCACCATGGAGGAGCAGGGAAAGTAAGTGATCTTAGCCAAAGAGTAACGATTTAGAGACTAAATCCATTGATTTCAGGAACACACTGGATCAGCCTGTCACAGATGACAAGATGGCCAGGAATGGACAAGAACAGAGCAATGAGCAGCTGGTTGAAGAGAGCACCAATGAGGAGGAACTCCGAGGCCAGCCAAAGCTCAGCCACACCTGGGGTGCGTTCTTTGGCTAATATGAATTTTGGCCTAAATACTGTTGAATATAACTTTAGAAATCTCTAAATCTCGAAATCAGTAAAACTGAAATAGAAATCAATTGAAAATGAACAAGCCAGAATTCATCTTACATTTTGCACTGAATTGTCATTCTTGAGATATTGTGAGAAACAGTCTGGGTAGAAGCTCTATGAAATCAGAACTTGATCCATTCTATGATACTGAGAAATCAGTCTGTTATGGGGCTACTACTCAGACTGTTGTTATGAAATGGTACCAAATTTGTGCAGTTTTATATGCTAATTTGTGTGAGTATAGGTGAGGTAGTGTGTGAGCCAGTTAATTAATTTGAGAGCTAAAATAATTAGCTAATTAGTTAGTCAGTTAGTTAGGTAATTATTAGTTAATTTAGGCCAGTTAGATAGTGAGTGAGGTGGTAGTGAGGTGTGAGCCAATTAATTAATTAATTAATTATTTAATTAGTGATTAGTTATTTAGTTGCTTGGAGCCAAATAGATAGTGAGCCGGTAACTTTATAAGGCAGTTGGTGAGTTAGTGACTTGGTGAATCACATTGAGCATGAGGTGTGAGTCAATTAATTAATTAAGTAGTGATTTGTTACTTTGTTGCTTGGAGTGAAATAGATGGTGAGCCAGTAACTTTGTAAGGCAGTTGGTGAGTTAGTGACTTGGTGAATCAGTTTGAGCATGAGGTGTGAGTCAATTAATTAATTAATTAGTGATTAGTTACTTAGTTACTTGGAGCCTAATAGATAGTGAGCCCATAAGTTCATAAGTCAGAGGGTGAGATAGTGACTTGGTTAATCAGTTTGAGAGTGACATGTGAGTCAATGAATTAACTAATTAGTGATTAGTTCCTTAGTTGCTTGGAGTGAAATAGATGGTGAGCCAGTAACTTTATAAGGCAGTTGGTGAGTTAGAGTTAGTGACTTGGTGAATCAGTCTGAGAGTGAGGTGTGCATCAATTAATAAATCAATTAATTAGTGATTAGTTGCTTAGTTGCTTGGAGTGAAATAGATAGTGAGCCAGTCATTGGTGAGTTAGTCACTAGGTGAATCAGTATGAGAGTGAGGTGTGAGTCAATTAATTAACTAATTAGTGATTAGTTACTTAGTTGCTTGGAGCCAAATAGATAATGTGCCGGTAAGTTGACAAGGTGGTTGGTGAGTTAGTGACTTGGTGGATCAGTTTGAGAGTGAGGTGTGAGTCAATTAATTAATTAATTGGTGATTAGTTACTTAGTTGCTTGGAGCCAAATAGATAGTGAACCAGTAAGTTGATATGGCAGTTGGTGAGTTAGTGACTTGGTGAATCAGTTTGAGAGTGAGGTGTGAGTCAATTAATTAGTTAATTAGTGATTAGTTACATAGTTGCTTGGAGCCAAATAGATAGGGAGCCAGTAAGTTCATAAGTCAGATGGTGAGGTAGTGACTTGGTGAATCAGTTTGAGCATGAGGTGTGAGTCAATTAATTAATTAATTAGTAATTTGTCATTTAGTTGCTTGGAGCCAAATAGATAGTGAGCCAGTAAGTTGATATGGCAGTTGGTGAGTTAGTGACTTGGTGAATCAGTTTGAGAGTGAGGTGTGAGTCAATTAATTAGTTAATTAGTGATTAGTTACTTAGTTGCTTGGAGCCAAATAGATAGTGAGCTAGTAAGTTCATAAGTCAGATGGTGAGGTAGTGACTTGGTGAATCAGTTTGAGAGTGAGGTGTGAGTCAATTAACTAATTAATTAATTTCTGATTTGTTATTTAGTTGCTTGGAGCCAAATAGATAGTGAGCCAGTAAGTTCATAAGTCAGATGGTGAGGTAGTGACTTGGTGAATCAGTTTGAGAGTGAGGTGTGAGTCAATTAATTAGTTAATTAGTGATTAGTTACTTAGTTGCTTGGAGCCAAATAGATAGTGAGCCAGTAAGTTCATAAGTCAGATGGTGAGGTAGTGACTTGGTGAATCAGTTTGAGAGTGAGGTGTGAGTCAATTAATTAATTAATTGGTGATTAGTAACTTAGTTGCTTGGAGCCAAATAGATAGTGAGCCAGTAAGTTGATATGGCAGTTGGTGAGTTAGTGACTTGGTGAATCAGTTTGAGAGTGAGGTGTGAGTCAATTAATTAGTTAATTAGTGATTAGTTACTTAGTTGCTTGGAGCCAAATAGATAGTGAGCCAGTAAGTTCATAAGTCAGACGGTGAGGTAGTGACTTGGTGAATCAGTTTGAGAGTGAGGTGTGAGTCAATTAACTAATTAATTAATTTCTGATTTGTTATTTAGTTGCTTGGAGCCAAATAGATAGTGAGCTAGTAAGTTCATAAGTCAGATGGTGAGGTAGTGACTTGGTGAATCAGTTTGAGAGTGAGGTGTGAGTCAATTAATTAATTAATTGGTGATTAGTTACTTAGTTGCTTGGAGCCAAATAGATAGTGAGCCAGTAAGTTGATATGGCAGTTGGTGAGTTAGTGACTTGGTGAATCAGTTTGAGAGTGAGGTGTGAATCAATTAATTAATTATTTGGTGATTAGTTACTTAGTTGCTTGGAGCCAAATAGATAGTGAGCCAGTAAGTTGATATGGCAGTTGGTGAGTTAGTGACTTGGTGAATCAGTTTGAGAGTGAGGTGTGAGTCAATTAATTAGTTAATTAGTGATTAGTTACTTAGTTGCTTGGAGCCAAATAGATAGTGAGCCAGTAAGTTCATAAGTCAGACGGTGAGGTAGTGACTTGGTGAATCAGTTTTGAGAGTGAGGTGTGAGTCAATTAACTAATTAATTAATTTCTGATTTGTTATTTAGTTGCTTGGAGCCAAATAGATAGTGAGCTAGTAAGTTCATAAGTCAGATGGTGAGGTAGTGACTTGGTGAATCAGTTTGAGAGTGAGGTGTGAGTCAATTAACTAAATAATTAATTTCTGATTTGTTATTTAGTTGCTTGGAGCCAAATAGATAGTGAGCCAGTAAGTTCATAAGTCAGATGGTGAGGTAGTGACTTGGTGAATCAGTTTGAGAGTGAGGTGTGAGTCAATTAATTAGTTAATTAGTGATTAGTTACTTAGTTGCTTGGAGCCAAATAGATAGTGAGCCAGTAAGTTCATAAGTCAGATGGTGAGGTAGTGACTTGGTGAATCAGTTTGAGAGTGAGGTGTGAGTCAATTAATTAATTAATTGTTGATTAGTTACTTAGTTGCTTGGAGGCAAATAGATAGTGAGCCAGTAAGTTGATATGGCAGTTGGTGAGTTAGTGACTTGGTGAATCAGTATGAGAGTGAGGTGTGAGTCAATTAATTAACTAATTAGTGATTAGTTACTTAGTTGCTTGGAGCCAAATAGATAATGTGCCAGTAAGTTGACAAGGTGGTTGGTGAGTTAGTGACTTGGTGAATCAGTTTGAGAGTGAGGTGTGAGTCAATTAACTAATTAATTAATTTCTGATTTGTTATTTAGTTGCTTGGAGCCAAATAGATAGTGAGCCAGTAAGTAAGTTCATAAGTCAGATGGTGAGGTAGTGACTTGGTGAATCAGTTTGAGAGTGAGGTGTGAGTCAATTAATTAGTTAATTAGTGATTAGTTACTTAGTTGCCTGGAGCCAAATAGATAGGGAGCCAGTAAGTTCATAAGTCAGATGGTGAGGTAGTGACTTGGTGAATCAGTTTGAGCATGAGGTGTAACTAATTAATTAATTTCTGATTTGTTATTTAGTTGCTTGGAGCCAAATAGATAGTGAGCCAGTAAGTTCATAAGTCAGATGGTGAGGTAGTGACTTGGTGAATCAGTTTGAGAGTGAGGTGTGAGTCAATTAATTAGTTAATCAGTGATTAGTCACTTAGTTGCTTGGAGCCAAATAGATAGTGAGCCAGTAAGTTCATAAGTCAGATGGTGAGGTAGTGACTTGGTGAATCAGTTTGAGAGTGAGGTGTGAGTTAATTAATTAATAAATTGGTGATTAGTTACTTAGTTGCTTGGAGCCAAATAGATAGTGAGCCAGTAAGTTGATATGGCAGTTGGTGAGTTAGTGACTTGGTGAATCAGTTTGAGAGTGAGGTGTGAGTCAATTAACTAATTAATTAATTTCTGATTTGTTATTTAGTTGCTTGGAGCCAAATAGATAGTGAGCCAGTAAGTAAGTTCATAAGTCAGATGGTGAGGTAGTGACTTGGTGAATCAGTTTGAGAGTGAGGTGTGAGTCAATTAATTAGTTAATTAGTGATTAGTTACTTAGTTGCTTGGAGCCAAATAGATAGTGAGCCAGTAAGTTCATAAGTCAGATGGTGAGGTAGTGACTTTGTGAATCAGTTTGAGAGTGAGGTGTGAGTCAATTAACTAATTAATTAATTTCTGATTTGTTATTTAGTTGCTTGGAGCCAAATAGATAGTGAGCCAGTAAGTTCATAAGTCAGATGGTGAGGTAGTGACTTGCTGAGTCAGTTTGAGAGTGAGGTGTGAGTCAATTAATTAATTAATTAGTGATTAGTTACTTTGAGCCAAATAGATAACGAGCCAGTAAGTTGACAAGGCAGTTGGTGAGTTACTGACTTGGTGAATCAGTTTGAAAGGGAGTTTTGAGTCTATTAATTAATTAATTAATTAGTGATTAGTTACTAGATGCTTGCAGTCAAATAGGTAATGAGCCAGCAAGTTGATAAGATGTTTGGTGAGTTAGTGACTTGGTGAATGAGTTTGAGAGCAAGGTGTGAGTTAATTAATTAACTAATTAGTCATACATGTACTAGGGGGTTTGGGGGTTTACCCCCTAGGCGAAAAGGCCAAACCTTTGTAGTTCATGAGCAATTGGAATTCCTGTGAGTTCAGTGATTCTTGCGTGTTTTAAAGTCTCACTCTTATATAATATTATGCATAATATAACACATATTTTGTAATTATAACGTTTCTATGTACCACCATGATTGTCAGTTTTTCGTTTAAAGAATCATGCATGGTCATGGCTAAGGTTTAGAAATCGACTGAGGTACCAAGTTGGTTTGTAGCTAGTGATGAAATAGTAAGGAGTGCATTTAGGGCAAAAATGTCCCATCGATTTTTCACTTGAGTTATTATATATTATATGACTTGCTCACACTTAAGTCTCACCGATTTGGCTCAAATTTTCAAGACTTAGGGGCCGTCCATAAACTACGACGTTCAAAAATTCAAAATTTTGCACCCCACCCCCCTCCGACGTTTACCGACGTTTTCATCATCACTCCCCATAAAAATTACGACGTTTGGGAGTACCCCCCCCCCCCGAAATAAAATTTTCGAATTTTCGTTCAAAATCTGAAGCTGCTTTTCTGACTGCGTAATCACAAATGAATAATAGAAAAATTTATGCCTGTGCACATACGTATTTAACAGTTAGTTTCACCAATCTTTCAAGAATTTATTTAACTTTCAGCTAAAAAATAGTCATTCAAATCGGTTGAGATTTGCGGTTGCCACAGTAAAAAATCTGCTGGGTTGTTTTAATCACTCTTGTTCATTGCCAAAATCACTGTTTCAAATTTGATAGCAAATAGCTCGAGAACCAAGCAGAGCATCTTAACGAAAACTCTGCCAATCGATAAGTTCATTCAAAAAAGATTTATTCAAATCGGTTGGGAATTACGGTTGCTACAGTAAAAAATCTGCTGGGTTGTTTTTTTGCACACCCTGTGCAAATCACGCTAATATACTGTATGTTGTACAACTACAAAAATGTGTCAAAAACCGTTTGACTTTCTCTGCATTCTTGCTTATTCTGCAATCGTCAAACCTTACCAAAAAAGGCCAATAATACGTCAACGTTTTGCCTCAACCCCCCACCCCCCTCCGACGTTCTGCGACGTTTTTTGGGGTACCCCCACCCCCCTCTCTGAACGTCGTAGTTTATGGACGGCCCCTTATACAGTCAGGCACTTAACACCATACAATGTACATATAAGGTACCATCTATGGTCGAAGTTCCATGTGCTTCTGGTACTTAGGGTAGTGGTGCCAACTACAATCAAAATTCTATGTCATGTATGCTAATAGGTCACCACTACAAATGCTCGAACATGCGATACCATATAAGGTATGGTAATGGTACCACTAGCCACTACCCTAAGCACTGGTACCGCATATAATACCTCTACCATACTGTATATTGTACCGTTACCTGATATGACGTTAACTGCCTGACTGTATTAGTCATACATGTACTAGGGCGGTTGGGGGTTACCCCCTGGTGAAAAGGCCATCCCCCCTCACCCTGACCCAAAAATACAAGTACCAGTAGTGGCTCCAGTACTAACAAATTAGCTGAGTGAGTGGTTCAGAAATCATATTTTTTAGCCCAAATTCGCTTGAAAAGCTTTTGGAAACCGAATTTGGCGTTTACACTGCTGATATTTAAAAAAATCGGAGTTTTTGGAAGCCCTTTTTCTCATTCTTTGCTTGTTTTTAGCTCTAAAACGCTATTTACATCTTTAATTAGCGATTTTTAGCGTCCTTGCTGAAAAAAAACGTGCTAAAGAGACATTTCCAGGCGTTTTTGGAGCTTTTTTAACTTTTGGACACCCCCTCTTGGCGAAACCCCCCTCGACCCCCACCTGAGGAAAACCCCCGTACCACCTCCCCCAGGTCGGCCCGGAGCTGTTACATGTATGGTATTAGTAAAACAACTGTGTGTACATATCTTGAAGGTTGGGCGAAAAAATTTGTGCTTGCTGTGGTTAAAAACTGAAAATTCAGTTGGTTGACTGAATTTTTTATTATGTCAAATAATTCCAAGAGTATAGCTGTCAAGCTTTCAAGAGTAATTGGTCGTGGCCTACCGGAGAGTGTTGAATAGAGTTCCCCAGAATAGTTTACCTGCGGTTAGTGATGTGCACGAGCACCGTTTTACGGACCGACCTGGCCCCATGGGCCGATCAGTTCAGGTCAGGCATGCCCGACGCCCAAAATTTTGAACTGCAATGCCCGGCCCGTGCACATCTCTACCTGGGGTACACAATTTGGCAGTTGGTACCAATTGGTGTACACCGGGTGCTCTATTTGGAGACAGGTTTTATAGCAATGACCTCTGAATTTCGGTAGATTATGGTAGCCAACAGTGAAAGAATAGGTGCGTTATGTAATAGCAATAGTGCCGGTTTCTGGAATATAAACCACATACCCAGGTACACTATTGGACTTCGTTTTTGTCAACCAGAATCCTAAATCCCAATTAGTGTACCCAGGTGCCGTTTGTTGTTCAGCACTCTCCGGTACCGATCAGGTACAACTTTGGCGAAAACGGCTAGGTCTTCTTTTTCTTCCCATTGATAGCATTAATCATTCTTGCAAGTATTTTGGAATTCTTGTAGCACTTGGAGCGCAGAGCATTAGAATGTCAATGGACCAGCTCGATTTTTAGTTTTTGATCACAGAATCAGTCAAAGTTTAAGTTTTCTGACAAAAACACTGCACTGTCACAGCATACAGTCTATCTACTTTTGACACTGAAAAGATTGAGCATTATTTACAGCACATGACAAAACTTGTGGCATTGAGATTCAAAATGAAGAGACGCTGGGTGAAGATGGAGACAAGAAGAAGGAGACTGAGAGTGAAATGGCTCGAAGGGCTGAAGCTGAAGCGATGGTGGGTCGGCAGGAAGATGACAAGCACTTTCTGAGTGCGCAAAAACCAACTGAACTGCTGGCCGATGTGGAAACTGAAGAGGGACAGGTGGAGCAGAAAAATGAAGCACTCCATGCTGCTGTGAAGGGCAAGACGGAAAATGAACCACTACAGAAGGAAAAAGAAGAGATCGGTCAAGAAGAACTTGCGATGGAGCAGCCAAACATGGAAGAGATAGAGAAGAAGCAAGAAGAAACTGAGAAACCCGACAACAAGAACAAAATTGGAAAGGAAACCCGCTGGCCATTGCTGGAAGATGAGCGACCTTGCTCATCTCTCAACTATGCAAACAGGCAGTACGACCCAGCGATTGCAAGCCTGCAGTTTGGATTGAAGCAATTCGAAGAAGAGAATTTAAAAAGATTTTGGCTGGATAGCACACCGGAATCAAAGGGAATGAAGGCAATTGGCAAGTTTTGCGACGCTGAAGCAGCTGAGGTGATGGAGCTTGACCAGATACAGTGTACTGAGGCAGAAAATGAGGACTACAACATGACGAAAGAGGAAGGACGTGAAGACAATGTGCCAAAAGAAGCTGCTGATGGAAAGAGCGAGGAAACAACAATGGAGACTGGCAAAGAACAAAGTGAACAGGCAGAAATCATGGAGACAGACAGTACAAAGACTGGCCAGGCTGAGGAGGAAAGTGTCATGAGAGCAACTGTACAGAATGAAATGGAGGAGAACCAGAATGAGAAGAATGAAGATAACCGGCCAGGCTTTTGGAGCGATGATGATGAGGAGGAAGAAGAACTTAGCTGGGAAGAGAAGTTGGCGTTGCTGGCACGTTGGGAAAAGGCAGTCCGTCCTTCACAACAAGAGGTCGGCATGATGTCTGATACCAGTCCTCCACCTGAAGACACCAGTGCAGTGACAAAAATTGGAAAGAAAGTGGCCACAGAAGAAGACAGTTTCGATGAGCTGGCACAACAGGAGCGCAACCAAATGAAAGAGGAAAGGAAAGTGAAAAAAATGGAGAAAATCCGGGTCAAAAAGGCGGCCAGGCTGGAAACCATTCAGGCCAAGAAGGCACCAGTGCGAGTCATAGTGGTGAGCCAGAAAAAGTTAAGGTTGACCATCGTAAGGGCTTTGCCCTGGCTGAAACTCGAAGACAAGGAGGCGCCGGAGTCCATCAAGTCAGCTGCCAGCAGACACTATGAAGAGTTGGCGGAAGATGCCCGACAAGGAATCCCGGGCTTAAGCAGTCAGAAACAGACAGGGCTGAAGAAAATGAAGAGAAAACAGAAGGAACTGATTGTAAAGGCGAAGGAGCCAGAGTTCAATGTCGTTTATGACATTCCGATTATGGGAAAGGAAGAGAAATCAGTGACCAATATACCAGAACAAAATGAGCACAGCAAGCAAGTGAGAGACAAACCTGCGACCAGAACCAACAGAAAGAATTCTGGCAAGAATAGATCCACAAAGCGAAGAGGGAAGATCATCAGTGTGCCAGTTGCTGAAAGGACTGGGTCAACTACGAAAACACAGAAGGAAAAGGCTGATAGACTGAGCAAGATGAGCCAGGTGGGGTGCCGTGCTTGTGGCCTAAGGCACATGATACAGTTGTGTTACCTTTTCAGTTGGAAGTACCCACCCAAAAGCTGAACAAACCGCACACCAAACGTCCGTATATGAGAAACAGACGTTGGTGGTCAAATAAGGCAAAAAAATCGGACAGCACAAAGGTACAGTATGCAAAATATAGCAGCCGCATGCAAACTGTCTCGTCGGTTTACGTTCAATTGGTCGCCATCGATTGGTCGCCGTTTGACTGGTCGCGATTGATTGGTCGCCATTTGAATTGGTCGCGGGCTTAATTGGTCGCCAGTTCAACTGGTCGCCGGCTTAATTGGTCGCCGTTTGATTGGTCGCCTATTTAATTGGTCGTCATTCCACTGGTCGCCACTTTCTTTGTAATTTTAAAACTTCTAACAAAAACTGGTGCACCAATACACCAGCCTAAGAACGCTACAAAATCTAATAGCCAGCACTTATTTGTAGTTTTAGAGAAGAAGGCCTGTTTTAGCGTAGGTTTTTTCGCCACAATTTATTTGGTGGAATTAGCGCATAAAACTGTTCGATTTTGATTACCGAACTTGGAGTTTCAAGCGGTCAACGCTTATACTTCACACGCAAGACAAGACAAGTGCAGCAGGACACTCTAATTATGTGGAAGTGGCTTCCTGTGAGGCCGTGGCCAGACCTTCAACTGCGTGCGAGCGCGTGCTGCTGCGCGTGAACGAGCACGTTATAGTAAGTATATGCATGTAGAACAGCCCCGCCTCCCGTAAAGAGCACATTTTAATTCGCTCATTTTGTTTGGCCAACTCATGCCTAACTCCTCGTAAAACATTAGCTTTGGCAGGGCCTTGGCCTTTGCAGAAAAAGTTACAAAGAGTTTTCGGAAAAAAAACGGAGTGGCATTTTTCGGAAATTACCTAGTTTTCAGTGAATAGGGGCCGTGCAAAAATGACGTCATCGATTTTTGGCCGTTTTTCTACCCCCTCCCCCTTGCCATTGGTTGTCATCATTTTCCAACCCCCTCTCAAATAGAAAAAATGACGTCACTGTTTTCCAACCCCCCGAATTTGCAAAAATGCCTCCATTCAAATGAGCAAGTTTTGGGACAATAGTTTTTAGATTCGTCTAGTTATTTTCCCGTGTTTTGAACTGTTTGTTTTTAGAAGATTTTTTCGCTATTTTTAAGAAAATCAACTAATCTATCACAATTCTTGTGAAACTTGACATCGGTTGTCATCATTGGCAAACCCCCTACCCAAACTGATGACGCCATTTATTAACAGAACCATATCTTGCTAACCAGCTACGATCTGGCATGGCGCAACTCATACCAACTCGTACATAAAGCAGCGACCAATCGAATGGCGCGACCAGTTAAACTGGCGACCAATTAAGTTCGCGACCAATTGAAGTGGCGACCAATCGATCGCGACTAATCGAACGGGGACCAATCGACCGCGACCAATTGATAGGTAATCGTCTGGTCTGACCTTTTTTGAGATATAAAAAATATCAAATTGCGGTCATTGTATCAGTTAATTGATTTTTTGGGTCAATTATGATTTTGTTGCTGTTTTATTCCTGCGAAATCCTCCTAACTTGCTACCTTTCTGCAGTCTGAAGTGAAAAATTTCCATTGGAAGTTCAAACGTTTAAACTGAGATATCTACAATAATAGGAAAATCCGATCTTTCTTTATGTGGTCTTTAAATTCAGAAACATACAGTCTTCCAGCCAAACTAGTTTCAATCTGTTGCAGTTTTACTTGCAAGGAAGGTAAAAAATTGGCGTTGTCAACAATGAGAGATTGCTTGGCTGGCCAGACAGTCTTTCTTAGATGGATCTGTAGATAAGTAAAAAGACTTCTGTGAATACTGGTTTCATTGTAGCCCACTGCTGCGGTCCTGTTCTGGATCGTGAAGGTGCTCTTGTGCACCCGGCTGCTGAGATGGGCCACGCAGAAAACAACAGGGGCCGTATTCTGGAACTAGGGTTAACTCTAACCCTGGGTTAGAGCGCTAACCCTGGGTTAAGCAGCCAAACCCTGGGTTGCTAAACCCGACCTTCTAACCCGTATTCTTGAAGCTAAAATCTAACCCGAGTTTACTAACCCAGGGTTAGGCTCTAACCCGGGTTACCAAACCCAGGGTTAAGCTCTAACCTGGGTTAGCAAACCCAGGGTTAAGCTCTAACCCGGGTTAGCAAACCCAGGGTTAGCGACAAGTAACCCCGGGTTAAAATCAGGTGAAAACACAAAAACATATTAGTCGTTTGTCGTTGTCCTCACCCAACGTAGTATGCGTGCAACATGTACTTAGATGCGGCTTAGATTTCGACTTGTTCTCTCTTTCGTTTTATGTTTGCATTTTCCCTGTTCTTAGATCATGTTGCGTGTGTAAGTATCTCAGATATGTCGGAAGCTGGGGATTCAGGTGGTTCCCAAAAGAAACCGTTGTTTAGTGAAGTCGAAAAGACTGTCATAGCGCAGGTTTACGGACGGTTCTTTCTGTTCACATAGGTAAGCATACTCGGAATGAGGCCGTCGGATGATGTTGACATGCGTACCATCGATTGCTCCTACAATTCCCGGCAAATTTCCGATCTTGTACCAGTCTGCCTTGCACTTTGTCAGCTCTGCGTTTGTAGTCGGAAACTGGATGAATTTGTTGAGGCGTTGGCACAGTAGTGCAGAGCAGAATACACCTCCAATAATGGAGGAACGGAAGTGTCCTTTCTTTGGTATTTCGTAGTCAAATCATCGCGCAACTACATATTCAGTCAAGGAACAAAGCCCGATCAAATCGACATCGCTCAAATAGCTCCATAATTTACAGCACTCCACTTAAAATGAGGAAGAAATAAAACTGCAACAAGCAAACAAGCGCTAACCCAGGGTTTAACCCTGCTTTGTAGTAGGGTTACAAACCCAGGGTTAAATCTAACCCGGGTTAGAATCAAACCCGGGTTAGAAGCTACTGCAGAATACGGGTTAGACTTAACCCAGGGTTAGGTCTAACCCTGGGTTAAAACTAACCCAGGGTTAAACCTCGGGTAACTTTTAACCCTGGGTTAGAAATTTGCGTCGCTTTGAGAATACGGGTTAGACGTAACCCGGGTTTGCTAACCCAGGGTTAGAGTTAACCCTAGTTCCAGAATACGGCCCCAGGTGGAAGAAAGAAGGAACAGAGTTCCAAGGCACCAAAGCGTAAGCTATTTTCATCATTTGCCTCCACTGTCCAACCTTCTTTGCAACCGTCCACTGGCATCCATCTTGACCGCTAGTACTCCTAGGCAATCTTAATAGCTATATTCATACCCCACCGAAAACTTTTCAGTTTTCGCTTGACTCTGACTCCATGATGTTGCTTTGGGTCAATGCTCTATAACAATCAGGCACTTAACGCCGTTTATGGTACTGACACCATATAAGGTTTCCGTACCATATATGGTACCGGTACCCATGGCCATGGGCAGGGGTACCATATATGGTGGCGGTACCATACATGGCGCTAAGTGCCTGACTGTATAATATATTCTGCAAGCTGTTCTAGCACGACGAGGAGAGCCACGAATGATCAAAGGCCGAAGAATCATGGGTAAGAAGGAAAAGAAGGAGAAGAAGAAAACACCAACAGCACTGAGGGCAATGCAAGTGTTGCTGTTCTGGTCCGCATTGTGCTGGGTAGTAAATCTGCCCTATGCTCAAGCAGAAATCAGTAAGTCACTTTTCTGGTGCCACTGCCGAACCTCTGAGATCAATTGGGTAGCTGTTTCAGATAGTGCTATAAATTCTTCCAACCAGATATATTTTCTTTAAATTCATCATCTGCATGCTTACAAACATGCAAATGAAACATGCTCTCAAAATCAAAGGAGTGGTGTGAAGATAGTGTGCAAAATTCGGTATAATCTTGCAATTTTCTCGCTATTTTCTAGCGCTTTCTTGCAGTTGGTCCGAACAGGTGTAACGAGCTTCTGATTGACTAAGGTCAATCAATTAGCTCATATGGTAGTGTTTCGCACTCTATCCTGACACCACCAACCTTCCATAAGTTGAACAGAGCCTAAATGTACACAGCTGCACCACGGTATTTTTCATAAAACGCATTTTCTTTCTATTACTGTTGGGTTTGGCGCGCGTGCGGGACATGTGAATGTTTGGATTTTGACGAGAGAAGAAATTTTGAATTCAACTGTGAAAAAGGACGTCAGAAAGTAGAGATCTATAATGATTAGAGTCCTGCTGGATGTTTTTGTATAGAGTATTACCTACATAGGGTCCTCTGTGTGTTTGTTAGTATGTGGCACTCTAATTTAAACCATGTACTAATCACATGTTGTATTGTACACTTGGAATCGTAATCGTAATTACGCAATTGTACGTCAATTTTGGCTGAAAATGTAATCGTTAAAAACAAATAAAGAAACACATTCTTATTTCTGCCCAGCATATTACATTGTCTGCCCCTCTTTCGTTTTCTATATGTAGATAGTAAGATGACAGTTTGTAAACCACTCCGCAGCCTCCTTTCATAATGCAGTCTGACATGCGGATGTTCTTTCGTCACCAAAAACTAACCTTATTTCAATGCGCCAAACGCCTGCAGCTAAGACTGCAAATTCATCAGTAAAATAGTTTTTGAGCCGACTTTTTCCGCTTTTTCTGACTTTAACTGTCTGCACTAAACCTGTCTAAAACTGACGTCACAGTCTGCAAGTCTTGTCTACAAAAAATCAGAAACGTCCATAATACTCTCTCTTTTGTGGTGAGACAAGTTGAAAACGTTAGAAAGATTGAAAGTAACGATTAAGTTCAAAACATTTGTCATTTCATTTTTTCAGTATGTGCTTCTGAATGCAAAAAACTGATTTACAGTTCCGATCTCAAACAAAAAGGACTGACGCGCCCGGTCGCCAGCTCGTCCAACAATAGGGTTGCGCTTTTAATGGGCTATGGACGGACAATGCCAGATACCGGCCAACTGCTGACACGGCCAACTCGCCAACACTAATTATATGCCCCTCAAACAGCACCAACAAAGGCGTACAAAGGATCCACGACTGTTGGCTTAATTCTGGCAGTTGGTCAAGCTGTTTGTGCGGGACTGTAACTGCCTGTTCCACAAGCATCTAGCATCCAGTTAAACAATAGCACATGACAGCTACTACAGTATTAATGCAGACGATTTCTTGGTTTTGTCAAATCTCAGTAAAATAGTTCGAATCTAAGTTATGGGAGGGAGGCATCGTCAATTATTCGTTTAGTTTTGACAGGTCATGCAAAACCAGTTATTAATGACAGGACCATCCAGAACCTATCGCCAGGGCCAATCTGCCCTGTTGAGGGCAACAAGTTTGTAAATTCATTTTGCCTGCCTGCCGCTATCGTTTAAAGTTGTTCTTCCTCCAGCTCTTGCCTTTATCAGAGAAGTTGCTAAATGCGAGCACTTGTGCTTACATTGAGATATGTGAAACCAAAACTGTACCAGTTGCGAAAAATTGTTTGCGAGTTTGTTGGCAATACATGCTTCAAAATTGTGCAAAACCTTTAATTTAGAACTTGTTTCCACACACACATTTAGTAGAGTCCATTTAACTGGTATTAATCTCGCACACTTAAATTCTGCCCGACAAAACATAGAAATACTACTAATAGAACATCAACGCTTTCTCTGACGTGGATACCACAAGTTCCATTATATTATTATTATTTTAAAACTTTTATTCAAACGAACTGGACATCGGAACTGCAAAATGCAGGAAGTACGATACCCTGACTAGTCTATGCACTTAAAACCATAAACGCATATCTAGGGTAGGCATGGTCGATCGATTGACAAGTGGTCATTTGCTTTTGACATGTATAACCGGTATTAATGGCACGACCACCCTGCACTTATCGCCAGCACCAATCTCCCTGGGCCGGCCTGACGGGTTTCTAAAATCGGTTTTCTGTGCATGCCCCTCTTATTGCCAGTTCTTCTTCCTACCCTTCTTGCTGCCAGCAATGAGACTAAAGATCTTTCTCTTTCTGAGTTCCACTCTTCTTATGGCGGAGTGTCAAGACAAAATGATGATGAAAATCCGCTGCAAACCAGGAGAGAGGACCGCCTCACTAAAACAGTGGAGAGATCCGGACACTGACAAGTACTGGTTGCAACATGAATGTGTCTCTTTCGAGCACCCGTCTTGCGCCAAGGTTTAGAACAGATTTCCAATTACTTGCGTGAACTATAGGAAACGCTGGGAACCTCGATATCGAAGATAATAATGAACAATTACCTAATGCCTTGTAAAATACAAAAAAATATGATATCGGTTTTACCATAAGTGCAAGTCCAATGCTTTGAGAGAGATTCTCAGCGATCCATGCTTTACTTAATACAGTGCATACCTGTTTATAAGGAAGGCAGGCTTCAGAGCTGTGAGTGGGCAAGATCGTGTCGCAACAGCCTGGCTTGGAAGAACGAATCTGGAGTACACGCTTACATGGCCGGAATAGGAGCGGCTCTGTCTTCGCAAGGTGAACTTGACAGGTTCGTCATCAGTGAGGGAATAAGAAAATATAGCTTGAAATGATTTAGTTCATCTGTCTTGTGCTGTAGCAGTGCATCGACTAGTGTTAGCCACTGCAGTTGGACGACATTGAGCTTGGAAAAGCCTCTGAACTTGAGAGGCAAACTGATCGGCGACATTAATATTCAAAACCATAATGAGTATGTATAATTGTAGTTACAGGATTACTCAAAAACTTGTGAGTAGACACATTGACAATTGACAACATTAACATTAGAGATTCTCAACAATGGTGCCATTACAGTATATGGCGTCGGTTTAGCTTAAAGTGATGCCAGGGTGCCAACCAATACACAATCTAAGCAACAGAAAGTCATTGTCATAGTTATAGTGAAGTGATTGTGCAATTAGACGTGTGTGTGATGAAAAGATATGTAAACGGAAGGTGCAATGAGAATGACAAGGAACAAAGAGAGGAGAAGGAATTGGACACAAGATCAGACAGGTCAGAGGTTGGGCAGGAAATGGCAAGACAAACCAGTGAAGAGTATGCAAAGAAGGGTGCAGTTGACCTTGGAATGGGACTCGGTTATGGACTGGGTGTGGGACTCGGAGTTGGACTGGGAGTTGGAGTTGGGGTTCCACTGGTCTTCGTCACCACAACGCCACCCACCACTACAACTACAACCCGTAAGCTATTTGGCCCATTAGATTTACAGTCGAACTTGTTCTAAAATGCATACATGTAACAGGTCATCCGCCGATGGGGGAAGGGGGGTTGGGGGGTCTGGCGCCGGCCAGGGGGGTCTGAGCCAAAATTTTGGGAGGGGGGTAGGGCACTAAAAAACGCTCAAAAATCGAAAAAATCGCAATTTTTGGGCTAAAAATCGCTAATTTGGGCTGAAATACAGCTAAAAAAATGCTGTTTTGCAGGCGATTTTGGCAATTTTTGTGTCTGAAATTGTAAAAAATTGCAAAAATTTGCTCAAAAATTTACTTGCCAGAAAAATCGGAGGGGGGGTTGGCGAAATCGTCTCGGAGGGGGGGGTCCCCATCCGGGGGGTCTGGCCTAAGTGGGGTGGGGGGGCAGACCCCCCAGACCCCCCTGTTACATGTATGCTAAAATGTATCTAGACCTAATAGAGTAAGGCACTTAACGCCATGTGTGGTAATCCAACCGTACGGTACAGTATATCATACCAGTACACAGAAAAATAGTATAAGGGGCCGTTCATAAACGACGTCGTTCCAGAGGGGGGGAGGGGGGGTCGGCTGAAATGCGACGATAGACGACGCACCAGGAGGGGGAGGGGGTTAGCAAAAAACGACGTCGCTTTTTTCGGATTTTTAGGGTACTTCAATTACATTATTTTCGATTTATGCACATTCTGTCAAACGTTTCTCCATACAGAAAAGCTTTCCAGAGTGGTTGTAGGGATTTATTCTATTGATTGCGCAGTATGGTAACAAAAAACGTGACAGTACTGTATGTACTGCCCTTTTATCGGGGGGGGGGGGTAATCCGAAAACGACGTCGCCATAGGGGGGGGGGTTCCCAAGAAACGACGCAAAGCGATTTTGGGGGGAGGGGGGGTCCGAAAAATCGGGATTTTGGAACGACGTCGTTTATGAACGGTCCCTAATGCACTGTTTATGGTATCAAACGTTTGGGCAATGTGGTGGTTTCATATGGTGCCGATCCGATACCAAATATGGTATACCTGCTCTTAGTTGGTCATGGGTTCCAGCACCAAATAAGGTGTGAAATTTGAATGTGGTGGTAGGTACCATATGCGGTGCCACCACAGACGGAGCCGATGGTTGTAGTACCAAATATGCTATGTACGATTACCATGGCGTTAAGTGTCTGACTGTAATAAGGATGTTTAGGCATCGTATGGTTCTCCAAAGTCGAAAATCCTGCAAAATCCATATATTTTTGAAGCATACGATATCTGACTTTTCTTTGCAAATTCAACAGTTGAGAAAACAAAAAATATTTAATCAAAGAGTTTGAGCTAAAACACCTACGTTTTAAGCGTTTGTCCGAAATCTGAACTTGGATTTGTAAAATGACAAAAAAAATTTTTTCAATAAAAACCTTTTTTAATCAGTCTTTAAAAACTGCGTGTATTATTAAAGTACTCTTTACTGAAAAATGTCGAAGTAGATTATTCAAACTACTCTATGCTGAAAATCGCAACTGTATACTGTAGTGGTAATACCGCACAGTGCTGTGAATTACCTACACGTATTCTATCCCTATGGTAAAGATCACATCTTACATAGTAATCTTAATCACATACTGTTTGTGGTTGCAGCTTGCACAACATGCTGCGGTTCAACAATGGAGGTTCCGGTTTTTAATGATCAGTTTGGACCATACACGGTTGTGAACCCTGATCAGCCAGAATACCAATCAGGCAGTGTTGTCACAGTAGGGTGTGCTCCAAAGCTGATAGCGGTGGGCAGTCTTAAAACACCAGAAGAGTTCCCTGTATTTGTCAGTGCACCTTCAGGAACAGCTCAAGTAACATGTGATCAAGGCGTGTGGAAATATAATGGCTTCGAATATGCTTCACAATGTCTACCATGATAAACCTTCTCCGAATAGTTTCTTGTGAGCATAGATACATGTACATGGAAGAGAAGGGAAGGGAAAGAGAGAAGAGAATTGAAGGGAAGAGAATTGGGGCTTCGGCCCCGATCAGGGTGACTGAGGCCAAATTTGGGGCAGTACTAAAAAGTAGAGATGCACATGGGCAGGGCCGCACACCTTTATGGGCCCGCCGTACCGGCTGGTCAGCCGATTCAGGTGCGATATGCCGACTTAATTGCCCATAGAGACAGAGGTGTGATACGCCCAACCCACCCGTGCGAAACCCCGACCAGAGAGGCGCGATACGCCGACTTGATTGACAGGTGCGATACGCCGACTGCCTGTACAGTAGGAAGGCGCCAGTTTTGAATACTTCACTTATGACAAACATTGTACATACGTAACTTATCTGGCTAAAACAATAGATTAAAGATGAAACAATATAGGAAAACCGAATACCCAATATTGAAGATCCCAATGTCGATATACGATAAGTTGCCTGGTTGGGCTGGGGCACGGAAATTTCGCAAAATTAGCCTTCAAAAACGTGTTTGAAAAGCATTCTGAGCTTAAAATTGACAGAAATTACAAGTTTTAGTAGTTTAAAGTTTACCTCTTTAATAAGACATATCGCATCAAAATCGGCACACCCTAAACGGAGTTATGACGTTTTGAAGTTAGGACTGCATTGGCAAAAATGGTCAAAATAGCCATTTTTGAGGGGCCGTAATTTTGGTTGTAGGACAGCTAGTGAAAATCGGATAGCAAATACGTCCACGACTTTTCGTGGTCTACAATGGCTGACAGTTACAGCTTTCTACGCCGATTTTGAAAAATCAGCTGTACAGACCAAGGTTCGACTTTTTCTTGGACTGCCTCTTAATTAAATTAAGTACATTAAGTAAATTTTAAATAGGCCTGATTTTAACGGCTAACACCTTCAGCTTTGCTTCCAATTAAGCAACGATGCTATAACAGTTAGTCTACTAGAATGAAAACCAAGTGAAGGTGTCACAGGTTATGTCAACAACAGCCACGGACAAAGGGAACTGAGTACTTTTAAAGTAAATACAGTCAGGCACTTAACGCCGTTTATGGTACCGGCACCTTAAGGTGCCGGTACCATATATGGTACCGGCACCCATGGTCATGGGTAGGGGTACCATATATGGTGCCGGTACCATATATGGTACCACCACAGTCGCCGAACGTGGGGGCACCATATATGGTACCATATACATGTATGGTGACGGTACCATACGTATATGGTGCCGGTACCATATATGGTATTACTGCCCTCGGTACCAGTACCATATATGGTACCGGCACCTTATATGGTGTCGGTACCATAAACGGCGTTAAGTGCCTGACTGAAATATGCTCTCACTGTTGGAAACCCAACTACAATGCAGCAGATATCATTCAACTCATAATTTTGCCCTTATTGTTTTAATATTACTTAGGACTGTGTTCTTGACCTGTGTTAACTAAACCAAATAAGGAATCTCAAGCCAGATAGTTTCTTGTGAGCATAGATACATGTACATGGAAGAGAAGGGAAGGGAAAGAGAGAAGAGAATTGAAGGGAAGAGAATTGGGGCTTCGGCCCCGATCAGGGTGACTGAGGCCAAATTTGGGGCAGTACTAAAAAGTAGAGATGCACATGGGCAGGGCCGCACACCTTTATGGGCCCGCCGTACCGGCTGGTCAGCCGATTCAGGTGCGATATGCCGACTTAATTGCCCATAGAGACAGAGGTGTGATACGCCCAACCCACCGGTGCGAAACCCCGACCAGAGAGGCGCGATACGCCGACTTGATTGACAGGTGCGATACGCCGACTGCCTGTACAGTAGGAAGGCGCCAGTTTTGAATACTTCACTTATGACAAACATTGTACATACGTAACTTATCTGGCTAAAACAATAGATTAAAGATGAAACAATATAGGAAAACCGAATACCCAATATTGAAGATCCCAATGTCGATATACGATAAGTTGCCTGGTTGGGCTGGGGCACGGAAATTTCGCAAAATTAGCCTTCAAAAACGTGTTTGAAAAGCATTCTGAGCTTAAAATTGACAGAAATTACAAGTTTTAGTAGTTTAAAGTTTACCTCTTTAATAAGACATATCGCATCAAAATCGGCACACCCTAAACGGAGTTATGACGTTTTGAAGTTAGGACTGCATTGGCAAAAATGGTCAAAATAGCCATTTTTGAGGGGCCGTAATTTTGGTTGTAGGACAGCTAGTGAAAATCGGATAGCAAATACGTCCATGACTTTTCGTGGTCTACAATGGCTGACAGTTACAGCTTTCTACGCCGATTTTGAAAAATCAGCTGTACTGACCAAGGTTCGACTTTTTCTTGGACTGCCTCTTAATTAAATTAAGTACATTAAGTAAATTTTAAATAGGCCTGATTTTAACGGCTAACACCTTCAGCTTTGCTTCCAATTAAGCAACGATGCTATAACAGTTAGTCTACTAGAATGAAAACCAAGTGAAGGTGTCACAGGTTATGTCAACAACAGCCACGGACAAAGGGAACTGAGTACTTTTAAAGTAAATTCTTGACCTGTGTTAACTAAACCAAATAAGGAATCTCAAGCCAGATACTAGGTGGGAAGAATTTGGAATAGAATTTACATTTTCCAGCCCCTGAAGTTATGGAATAAAACCAGCTGATTTCTATTATGTACAGTATTATGTATATCGTGATTGGTCAGGGCTAATACAGTCAGGCCAGACCCCTCTGGATTTTTCCGGCCCATGTATGAAGCACTGATACTTGAGAAAACCCCATTGTTTCATCAAATTCCGGTGTGTCCATAAGTTGCAGTGTAATCTAAAGCTTGTCATACAATGTATGTTGCTTCTAGAAAAAAGTAAGTTAAATGCATTTCTGAACAAATGATTTTACCAAAAAACATGACACCATTTGAAAAGCTTAACAAAGGATTGTAGTTAGATTCATAGTGCCGTCAGTTTACTGGAAATCCATGTTCAGATAGTTAGTTGGTGATTTTCGGGTATTTTCTGCAATTTTTTGCATAGAAGAGTAAATTAGAATTTAATTAGAAGTTGAAAGTAAATTAAAATTAAATTAAATTGTTGGTAAATCAGTGCAAGTAAATTAAATAGTAAGTAAATTATTTTGTGGAGGTGCAAATAAACTAAAAAGCAAGTAAATTAAAGTACAGGGTGTGTCAAAGAAAACAACCCAGCAGAGTTTTTGCTGTAGCAACCGCAAATCTCAACCGATTTGAATGAATCCTGCTTTAAATGAAAGTCGAATAAATTCTTGAAAGACTGGTGAAGGCCCTATTAAGACATGATGCTTAGTTCCTGAGATATTTTCCTTCAAACTCATAACAGAGATTTTGGCAGTGAACAAGAGCGATTCCCTTGCACTTCACAACAAAACGGATTCCTACTACTGAGGGGCAACAAGACTTTTACAAATGAAGTAACCAAGCATGTGTGGCACCAGAAAAACCTCGTTACGTTAGCCCTGAGCAGTAGGAATCGGTTTTATTATGAAGTGCAACAGAATAATAAAAATCGATCTTGTTCATTGCCAAAATCTGTTTTGACTTTGAGTGCAAATATCTCAGGAACTAAGCATCGTATCTTAATAGAAGCTTCACCAATCTTTCAAGAATTAATTTATCTTTCATATAAAATAGGACTAACTGAAATCGGTTGAGATTTGCGGCTGCTACAGAAAATAATCTGCTGGGTTGTTTTAATCTCTGTTGTTCACTGCCAAAATCTCTGTTTTGATTGTTAAAGCAATTATCTCAGGAACTAAGCCACGTATCATAATAAAAGCTACACCAATCGTTCAAGAATTTATTAATCTTTCATTTAAAGTAGGATTCATTCAAATCGGTTGAGATTTGCGGTTGCTACAGCAAAAAATCTGCTGGGTTGTTTTTTTTGACACACCCTGTACATTTCAAAATAGAGCAAATTCTGTGTTTTTTGCGAATAACTCCTTATGGCTGCGTCGGATCGTTTTTTGTCTCATAACCAAAGTTGTAGAGGGGCTCGAGCTCTGTGCAATAGTGTAACCTAATCTGCGCAACGCTCCCTTGTAACGCTAATTTGCGCAACGGAAAAAAATCAGCTTTTTCTGTAGCTGGGCTGAATGCGATTTTTTCAGTGAATCTGAATCTACAGACCATGAGGATTCCGAAAATGTACTTATATTTGCCGTAGGTCCAACGGTTCCAACGTTATAGGCCCCTAGATTTCACCAAAAATGCGAAAAATGGCCAATTTTGGCGATTTTCACTTTTCTGGGGGCGGGATTGAAATAACTCGGGACCAACTCAACCGATTTGGCTGAAATTCACGTACATGGTGTAAAATTTAGTTTTACATCGATTGAGACACATAAGAACCCTGAAAAATTGACCCTGATACTGTAATCCCGGTTTTTCCAAGATTAGGTCATTTGATTTTTTCTCTGCTAGTGTGTAGTAGTTTAAGCCCTCCACTGTGGTTAAAAATGTACTTTAGAGTGTTTTGAGTCGATCTCAGGCCTTTCTGAAGCCATTCGGGTACTGTAGTATATGGTCCTGGCAAGAAAATAACTTTTTGTCAATTTACATTGTTCCTGCGGCAAAGAAATGACCTATAGAAGAGTAGGCACTAAGGGTTTCATGGTCGGGGAATCCATTGCTGACGTAACTGTAATCACTGGAGTACTGTATTTTGAGGTCCCAACACGAAAATTGTTATTTTGCGTTTATGCATGCCTGGTGCAAGGAAACGCTCTATAGAGCAGACAACAAAGGTTTTCAGGGGTGGGGAATCGATTTGTGACATAACCATCATCGCTGGGTTACTGTATTTTGAGGTCTCGACGAGAAAATAGCTATTTTTTGCGATTTAGGTGTTCCTGTTGCAGGGAAAAGTTGCATAAAGTAGGTAATCAAACTTCTGAGTTTGTACATTCGTTCCAGAACCACAATATACAGTAATCCAGTAACATTCGGTATGCTCTGAATGAATTCGCTGATGCCGACAACCTTTAGTGCTTGTCAATTCATCGTTTCCTTGCAAGAGAAACACCTAAATCGCAAGAAATAGCAATTTTCTCGTCGGGACCTCAAAATACAGTAACCCAGCGATGATGGTTATGTCAGAAATAGATTCCCCACCCCTGAAAACCTTTGTTGTCTGCTCTATAGAGCGTTTCCTTGCACCAGACATGCATAAACGCAAAATAACAATTTTCGTGTTGGGACCTAAAAATACAGTACTCCACTGATTATAGTTATGTCAGCAATGGATTCCCCGACCATGAAAACCCTTAGTGCCTACTGTATAGGTCATTTCTTTTGCCGCAGGAACAATGCAAATTGACAAAAAGTTATTTTCTTGCCAGGACCGTATACTACAGTACCCGAATGGCTTCAGAAAGGCCTGAGATCGACTCAAAACACTCTAAAGTACATTTTTAACCACAGTGGTGGGCTTAAACTACTACATACTAGCAGAGAAAAAATCAAATGACCTAATCTTGGAAAAACCGCGATTACGGTATCAGGGTCAATTTTTCAGGGTTCTTATGTGTCTCAGTCGATGTAAAACTAAATTTTACACCATGTATGTGAATTTCAGCCAAATCGGTTGAGTTGT
This sequence comes from Sabatieria punctata, assembly GCA_030248155.1. Taxonomy (NCBI): domain Eukaryota; kingdom Metazoa; phylum Nematoda; class Chromadorea; order Araeolaimida; family Comesomatidae; genus Sabatieria; species Sabatieria punctata. The sequence continues at coordinate 97,162 of JASANB010005216.1, read as the reverse complement.
TCCCTAGTTATTTCAATCCCGCCCCCAGAAAAGTAAAAATCGCCAAAATTGGCCATTTTTCGCATTTTTGGTGAAATTTAGGGGTCTATAACTTTGGAACCGTTGGGCCTACGGCAAATATAAGTACATTTTCGGAATCCTCATGGTCTGTAGATTCAGATTCACTGAAAAAATCGCATTCAGCTACTGTTGTTTAATACCGGATTTTTCAAATGCGTATGCGTATGCGTATGCGTATACGCATTCCAATTACAAATGCGTATGAGTTTGCGTATACGCATTGCAAAAACCAATGCGTATTTTGCGTAATGCGTATGCGTAATCTCAGAAACAATCAGAAATTTCTCTGAACAGCTTGTTTGTCTCCACAGTGTGTTGTTTAGGTATCCAATAATCAAATTCCGGCCTTGAAATGAATTGCAACGCAATTTTTTGAGCAAATTTTGGAGATTTTTTACAATTTCAGAAACAAAAATTGCGAAAATTGCCTGAAAAACAGCACTTTTAGCTGCATTTGAGCCCAAATTTCAAAGGAAATCCGAAGTTGCTGGGTTCGATTCCCAGCTACGCCCTTGCACATGCATAACTTTTCACCTTCTTTCTATTTAGCGATTTTTAACGATTTTTAGCCGAAATATTGCGATTTTTAAGCTTTTTAGTGCTCAGCCCCTCCCTAGAATTTGGGCTCAAAATCCTCCGCCCAGCCCCAGACCCCTCAGCCCCTCCCTATTCTGCAGATGACCTGGTACATCATGTATGGTATGTACAGTACGTATGTTTTCAACAGGCAAGAGATTTTATGCGCTTTCCAAAAAATATCAGTCGAATGCTCATTTCCTGAAGAGGTCTACTAGCAATCAAATTTACAATAAACATAGCAGTGGAAGCAAAGCACAAACGGATAACCTGTCCATGCAACACAACTGATGTCTCCCAAAACCGTGGAAACTCTAAATTCACGGTTTTGTCGCACATTTCCTTTCCTGTTAAAACTTAGCCTCTTTTTAAATATTAGCAAGCCCAGCTTAGTTAAAGCTTCAAATTATCTGAGAAAATTCCTGGTACCTCAACTCACACTAAAAAACGTGAAGAATAGCCATTTGATGACAACTTGCACTAATTTTTTTGCAAGACATTTGAAAAGGTAGCTATATTTCAGACCCAATACGCATTACGCAAAAATATGCAAACTTTTGGCTGAATGCGTAATAATATTGCGTAATGAAATTCAAATGCGTATGCGTATGCGTATGCGTATACGCATTCTGAAATGCAATGCGTACTTTGCGTAATGATATGCGTAATGCGTATACGCATGCAACAGTACATTCAGCCCAGCTACAGAAAAAGCTGATTTTTTTCCGTTGCGCAAATTAGCGTTACAAGGGAGCGTTGCGCAGATTAGGTTACACTGTTGTACAGAGCTCGAGCCCCTCTACAACTTTGGTTATGAGACAAAAAACGATCCGACGCAGCCATAAGGAGTTATTCGCAAAAAACACAGAATTTGCTCTATTTTGAAATGTACTTTAGTACTAATTTATTTGACAACGGTACTAGAGAATCGATAAAAGTCAATATTTTGGGCTAAAATCGCAAAGAAGGGCTAATTGGTGTTGAAATTAGAGTTCCGACGATATATCGATATCGATATCGAAAAGTCGATATATCGACCCTTTTTCAAATATCGATATCGATATCGCGATATTTCGCATCGATATTTTCGATATTTTTTGTGCGGAAAAGTAGGGAAAAAACAAGACTGACACCAAGGGGCCGTTCATAAACGACGTCGTTCCAAAATCCCGATTTTTCGGACCCCCCCTCCCCCCAAAATCGCCTTGCGTCGTTTCTTGGGGACCCCCCCCCCTACGGCGACGTCGTTTTCGGTTTACCCCCCCCCCCCAATAAAACGGCAGTACATAGAGTACTGTGACGTTTTCTTGTTACCATACTGCACAATCAATAGAATAAATCCCTACAACCGCTCTGGGAAGCTTTTCTGTATGGAGAAACGTTTGATAGAATGTGCATAAATCGAAAATAATGTAATTGAAGTACCCTAAAATTCCGAAAAAAGCGACGTCGTTTTTTGCTAACCCCCTCCCCCTCCTGGTGCGTCGTCTATCGTCGCATTTCAGCCGACCCCCCCTCCCCCCCTCTGGAACGACGTCGTTTATGAACGGCCCCCAAGTTTATTTTTCTGGAACAGTAAAAAACAGTTTTTCTTATGGACAACTTAGAAATCGATGGTATAGTCAAAACCTAACAGTGGCATGATAGCTCTCAGAAACATCAATTTCTTGGCATTCTCAGCGTTCAGACAGCAACGCTTAGGTTCTTAAACGTCTGCAACAACACTAAAGACCTGCTCCCTCCTCACACTTGAAGCAGGAGAGCACAAGCAGACACAGACTAGCATTTGAGCTGAGAGGTGGTAAATTTCAGGGGTAGTGCCGGGCAGTGTGGTGCATTTTGAAAACTTGAAACTAGGTAAAGTAATACTAGGTAAAGTTGTCACGTAAAAAACTAGGTAAAGTAATATTAGGTAAAGTTCTCAGCTAAGAGCACTACATATGCTTGATGCTGTGGGAAAGTGCAATAACTGCATACAGGGTGTCTCAAAAATATGACTACACTTTGTGCTGCTATTTCAGCAAACTTTGGCAATCTAAACAAAAAGGCAAAATGCTGTAAGAAAATTAGCATATAGTGTTTATTGGTGGAGCCTGTCAGGGACTGTTTCATGCCTGTTTCGTGATTTATATCTATGTAAGACAGGTATTTGTGTTCTGAAGAGACTCAGGAAGACGCTAGAAGGCGTTAGGAATGAGAAAACCAAGCTAGGATACTCAGAACTTGAGCAACAGTTTTTCCGCGATTTTGGAAAAAAAACGGAAAAACTGAAAAAAAAAACAGGCCGAGGTTTTTTCGGGGAATTATCCATCTCTGAAATAGGGCAAAGTGTCAAAACTCCATATGACTAGAGAACAAGCTGACAAGTAAGTACACTAGTAGATAATGTAACAATACTGTTTCAGACTTTGCGATGCGTCCAAACTACTATGCTGATCATGGCGAAGTATCGAAAAGGCTGTCAAGAGCTTCAGTGGGAGACTGCTATGAGTTCTGTCAAAAGGATACAGTAGGTAAGCAAAGCACACCACCCTTCACACCTCCACGTCACTATGACCCTTAAAACTACAGTACCTTACTTGGTAAGAGGGCCGCGCATGAGTAAAACAGTCAGGCACTTAGGGGCTGTGCAAAAATGACGTCATCGGTTAGGGGGAGGGGGGTTTGCCAAATTATGACAACCGATGACGGGAGGGGTGGGGTTCGGCGAATGATGAGGTCACTTTTGTCTCATAGGGGAATTTTGAGAAATTAGCCTTCAAAAACGCAATTGAAAGGCATTCTTAGCTTAAAATTAGCAGTTTTAGTAGTATGAGAAGGCCTGGTAGGGATTATGACTAAGGGCGAGAAATTTTTGAAAAATTAACTTTCAAAAACGCATTTATAACGCATTATGGTCATCATTAGAGCCCTGCACAGGACGCCCAGCACACAATTTTGGCTGGGTTGTTCCGGTTGGAGCCTGCCCGGGATCGATTGGGTTATTATTTTTCAATCTAGGTTGAACTTTAGCCTAGTGTTGTTATGACTATAGTCAAAGTCAAAGTCATAGTTAATACTTTTTGTGATATCGCAGTCAAACAGACAGGTAGTCAAAGTCAAAGTTTGACTACCTTGGTTACCATAAATACGTAGTCAAACGAAGACCAGGTCGTCAAACCGTTTGACTATGACTACATTTTCTTATAAGCAGCGGCTTTTCAAGCATATTTTCCACATTTTTATGGTTCGCAACTAAATATTTTATATATTCGTTTCATTTTTAGCTCTTTAAAAGTCAAACAACCCTTTTCTCTAAAACTGTGAACTGATAACAGGTGTCAGAATACATGTAACAGGGGGTCTGCCCCCACCCGAGTTAGGCCAGACCCCTCGGATGGGGACCCCTCCCGAGACGATTTTCCCGAGCCCCCTCCGATTTTGCTGGCAGATAATTTTTTGAGCAAATATTTGCGATTTTTTACGATTTCAGACACAAAACATGGTAAAATCGCCAGCAAAACAGGATTTTTTAGCTGTATCTCAGCCCAAATTAGCGATTTTTAGCCAAACATCCCCCGCCGGCACCAGACCCCCAACCCCCATCCCCCCTTCGGCGGATGACCTGTTACATGTATGGGTTGTCAGTCAGCAAATCTCTGCTTGATGCAAGGCAAATTAAACAGTTTGGTCAGGGTGAAAATTATGACATACAGTACAATACTCTCTTCTGAAGCAAAGAAGAACAAGAGAAAAATAAAAAACTACTTTGATTTTACACCAAACTAAACCGGGTATTTGCCTATTTTTGCGCTGTCTTTCCGAAAGATGCTTTTTACATTGAAATTTTTGAAAATTAAACAATTCTGGGCTAATTTGTAGCAGTTAACTATACTGTTTATTTCAAAGTAAACACTTTGTGCACTCCGTCAAAGTCATTTTTGACTGACACTTGGTGACTGAAGCTTATAAATCGCTGAAAACGTTAATTTTGCCATGTCTCAAAAAGTAGTCAGAGTAGTCAAACCGGTGGCCATGGTAGTCAAACGGTTTGACTACAATATAGTCAAATTTGACTACCTTGGTATTGTACTCAAACGAGTGGTAGTCATAGTCATAGTCAAACGGAAATTTTGGTATTGTAACAACACTACTTTAGCCGAAACAAGCTTTTCTTTAAATCTGGTTTATGTTTAGGTTTGTTGCGTCATTAGAAACGTTTCTTTTAGTTTAGTTTTAAATTTAGTTTTACATCGATTGAGACACATAACACCCCTGAAACATTGACCCTGATACTGTAATCCCGGTTTTTCCAAGATTAACTCATTTGATTTTTCTCTGCTAGTATGTAGTAGTTTAAGCCCTCCAGTGTGGTTAAAAATGTACTTTTCAGTGTTTTGAATCGATCTCAGGCCTTTCTGAAGTCATTCGGGTACTGTAGTAAATATGTGGTCCTGGCACGAAAATAACTTTTTGTCAATTTACATTGTTCCTGCGGCAAAGAAATGCCCTATAGATTAGGCAGTAAGGGTTTTCATGGTCAGGGAATCTATTGCTGACATAACTATAATTACTGGAATACTGCATTTTGAGGTCCCAACACGAAAATTGTTATCTTGCGTTTATGCATACCTGGTGCAAGCAAACGCTCTATAGAGTAGACAATAAAGGTTTTCAGGGGTGGGGAATCCATTTCTGACATAACCATCATCGCTGGGTTACTGTATTTTGAGGTCCCGACGAGAAAATTCTTATTCTTTGCTATTTGGGTGTTTCTGTTGCACGGAGACGATTAATTGACAAGCACTAAAGGTTTTCGGCATTAGCGAATACATTCAGGGCATAGTGAATGTTACGGATTACTCTATATTGTGGTCCTGAAACGAATGTACAAACTCATAAGTTTGATAACCTACTTTATCCAACTTTCCCCTGCAACAGGAACACCCAAATAGCAAAAAAATTACAATTTTCTCATTTACATTTTCTCAAAATTACAATTCTACTCTATAGAGCGTCTGCTTGCACCAGGTATGCATAGACCTAGTTCGTAGTGACTACTAACTACAAACTAAAAGACTACTAACTACCTGACTTTTGGGGAAAATGAGACTACAAATTAACTCTAACTACAAACTAAATCCGCTGACTACAAATTGACCACTAACTACTTATTTTTTCGTCCCGAGTTTGTAGTCTTAAATCTTGAAATTTGCACGGTTGTTTACAGTTATTTTATAACAGTTTAAGTGAAAATTTTACAAATCTATCCAAATATGTTAAAATAGATGTCAAACGAACACCAACGGTGCATGTTCGAACATCAGGACCCCCTAGAAACGGAGCTGCGCCCCGTGAAAGTTGGGTCGGCCAGGGCAGCCACTTTTCCGCAAATTTTTGATCTCTCACAGTCTCCACTCGAACAATCACCATACACTCATCAGTCTAGATACTGAATTGGTCACCACCAATAGTTTGATAGCAGCAATGGTGCCCTTTCTAACGCTGTTCACAACACTTCTGGAACAACTTCCGGTTCTTGGGGGTCGCTGATGTTCAAACATGCACCATTGGTTTTCGTTTGACATCTATTTTAACATTTTTGGATACCAGCCAGATCCGCGAAAAAGTTGCTTAACTTTTCCAGCCCTCAAAAGCGTTTTTGATGGCAATTTTTTCAAAATCCTCTCGATATGATTAATCTGTGGCCAAACCAGAGATCTAAAAATTTTACACTTATTTCTGCAAAATCCTGAGTGCGCCAATGAATAAAGCGACATACTGCATGGGTAAAAGGGGGTAAAAGGGGGTTTACAAGAAGCCTTACACTGAGCGGCTAAGATCAACCACCAGAGATGGGTGTGCAAAGCGATTCCGCACCTTGTGATAAATTTGAGAATGGGTTTTTAGCATTTTGTGCAGTTTCATAACAAACGATCCTAAAATGACCTGACCCACAGAATGTTGGCAGGCTAGGACTTAGCCAACAGTGTACGGTATTATTTCCCTGACTGTTAAATCCTACTTAAGTTAGTTTCTCATAAACCCGCAATGCTTAGGTATTTTGGGAACTGCCTGTTTCTGTCAACCAAGTACTATACAAACCATGAAGGGTTTCATCCCACAGCCATGCGTTGACATTTTGGAGCCTCCGGATGCTTGCGGCACTATGTTTTCTGGATCACTTCGAATCTATGACATTCAAGGTATGCTAAAGGTTCATGTACGTACGTTAATAAAAACTGTTTTTACCACGATTTATGCTTATGCTAATCGGTAGTGCCTTCAGAGAGACCCTGTCAGTCACAAATTTGAATTCATAGATCCAGAGCCAATCTCGCTAACGTGAATGCATTTTTGAACTCAGCACATAAAAAATGCATAGAAGGGCATACTAACACCTAAGCTTTCGGAAGAATATTTCGTTCGATCATCTTTGAGAGGCCAAAACACTCCTTCCCATTTTAGTGTGCTGATTTTGTTTGGCCAAGTCATGCCTAAATTTTGTTAAAACGTTACTTGACAGGGCCTTTTCACAAAAAGCTATATACAGTAGCGATTTTTCCGAAAAAATGGAGTGGCATTTTTCGGCAATTTCGTGATTTTCGATGAATGTCGCGCTAACCAAACCAGCCGCCATCTGGAGTACCAGACTATGAAATGCCATGGGAGTAGTTACAAAACCATATGCGAGTCGGGATCCTAGCTTAAGAGTCCTTGCCAAAAAAAGCGGGCAGTGGGCGGCCGAGGGAATTTTTTGACCCCCATTTTTATTGGCTCATTCGAATTGCCCTATTATGAAACCCCCACAGCCGCGTAAGTTTCGCTCTAGCCGCACTCAAACCGGAGTAATGGCTTGAAGAAGGGTGCTGCGCTGGATCTCGCAGATTTGGCTCCTTCATTCTCTTTCAACTGCTGCCAAATTGGCAGCTTTCCATGTAGCACCTTCAAATTGGACACACTTCTGCAGATTTTCCCGCTCGTTCAAACGCAATAGAGCACAATTGAATACGATGAAAATTGCCAGATTCAGACGCGATTTATTAAAGTTGGGGTGACCCGAAATAGACGTGTGTTTCAATTGAAATAAGTGCCTATGTGGCAACGAGCTCCAGAGCTGATATTTTCAACGTAACTTGACCATGTAACGATGCATCAAAACCTACAGGCAAACCCACCGATTCGGCTTTGTTTGCGAGCTGTGCAGCTTTGAAGATGACCCTTTTAGTCACGATTTTTAGGCATGACATGCAAATGTAAATCAATTACTCTCTGTCAAAGGCATTTAGAGAGCTGTCATTTGCAGCCCATACTAAAACAAACATTTTTTGCCCCCTTTGGAGCCCCTTAGCTCGACTGGAACCCCCCTAGACATATTTTTTATTTTAGAATTCCGTAGCGTTATTGAAAAGCTACATTTTGGTATAAAACAATAACGGTTTGAGTTGAGGTGTAGGTTTTTGAGAAAATTGACTTTGAATGAACAAAACCGGCAAAAATATGGACGAAAAGGCAGGTTTTTGTACATTCAAAGTCAATTTTCTCGAAAACCTACCTCTCAAATCTTGAATATTTTATACCAAAATGTAGCTCTTGAATAGCGCTACGAAATTCTAAAATAAAAAAATATGTCTAGGGGGTTCCAGTCGAGATAGGGGCTCCAAAAAGGGACGAAAAATATTTTTTCAGCAAAAACAATTTTGGACTAAAGATTCTTAAGCTACTCGAAAAATTACCTGAAAGCCCAAGTTTTTTTAAGTCCCAACCCTTGACAGTAAGAAAGAAATTCAAATTGGAAATTTTCGTCCCATAGTTAAGCATGCCCATTTTCGTGGGCTAATATTTCGAGTGTGGTGCGTCGAATCGGGAATTGCTCTGCAGCAGTTGAATAACTCATCAAGCATTATTAGTGTGCCTACTTACAGCCCTCTACGCCAAACTTTCAGCTTTGGGTCTGAATAGGGCAAAGGGCCAAGACTCGATCGGTTCAGAGACACTAACTCTTAAGTTTCAGTTCCGGACCTGTTCTGTTCTGCACTGGAAGCACCATCGCAAAGCACATTAGAACCAGTGAACTATTTGAATGCAGAGGGCAAAGCCGACTTGGACACTTCTGTATCAGTGCAATGTGACATGAATTATCAGATCTGGCCAGAAAATAGTCCAACTACATTTACATGCCTTGACGTAAACGGAGCTGCAGCATGGACCCCATCAAATGCTAATCTTCAATGCAAAGGTTCGCTCTTCCCTTGAAGAAAGTTTCTCTATGTATAAGTGGATTGTATAAATGAGTATTGTTTACAGCTGTCTGTCCCACTAGCACAATATCAGGCATAGGAAATATTCAAAGCGAGCTCAGCTCCAGTACCTATGTTTTCGAAAATTCCACAGTGAAATGGAACATCAGTTGCACTAGTGGTCGGTATCTGAACCAGGCAGACCAATGGTGGCGATATGTTGACCTTTTCTGCAATGGACCAAATGAATGGATGCTACACGATGGCTCGAACCAGTTTCAGTTGGCGTCGCTCAGCTGCAGTGGTGCGATTGTTGTTCATTTGATAACTATCCCATTGTGCAATTTCAGAAACTTGCGAAATGTTGGACTCTGACATGTTTGACACAAACCCACTTGACTACTACAAGACAGCAATCAAGAGAGTTGCTCCTGCCCAGAGCATAACAGCTTCCTGCAAACTTGGCTACAAGCTAGACACTGGAAATGAGAATGAACTTATTTCATGTCAGAGCAGTGGAAGCTGGGACAAAACGTTGCAATGTGTGCAAATAGGTATTCATGTCAACCATCAATCTGTAGATTTTCTCATGAAACTGTTTCAGTGTGCCCAGAGTTCACGGTAGACAATGGCAATGCCAATCCACCTCCTGTCAACATTCTGCCAACTGATTCTGTGTCAGTAACCTGTGACGCACACTATGCAGCTAACCCTGATGGGACTCCAGTAATTAGCACATGCAATGCTGATGGCACTTGGTCAATTCCTCCTGAAACTGTTTCCTGTTCAGGTAAGTAACGAGGTCATTGTGCAGTCTGAAAGAACAGTGCGCTTGCAGCCACCTGTCCTGTGAACTCGATAACCAGTATCAGCAACTTCCACACTGAGCCAGACCTCACTGGTGACACTTTCGTCTTTAACAACTCGACAGTCAATTTCACTTGTACCAATGACAAGTATCCAAACCAAGCAGCTAAATGGTGGAGTTCAGTAGAGATCAAATGCACTGGACCAAACCAATGGGTGTTGAATGCTGGTGCCGTCGAATTGCCAATGGCCACCCTGACTTGCACCGGTTTGTTTTGTACTTGAACTACATACCTGGCACACACTGTTGACGTAATAACTTCTTCAGCTGCTTGCCCATCACTCAGCAGCATAGAAACAGACGATTCAGACTACCTCAACAACGATATAAACAGAGCCATTCCTGGGACTCAGGTCAATGCGTCCTGCATGCCTGGGCTCAGACTGAACACTACCAATCTGTTTGAAATCTTGACTTGCAACAATGACGGCATCTGGGACAAGAGCTTGGCCTGTGAAGGTAAATTACAGACAACTCAGTCTGTTCCATTGTATGGATATTGTAGCGCTCTGTCCATTGTTCAACATTACCAACAGCGCAGTCAATTTGACAAACAACTATGTGCCACCGAATACAGTTGCCCAAGTGACTTGCCATGAAAATTATGCAGCCAATGCAGCTGGAGACCCAGAAACCCTTCTCTGCAACGTTGGTGGCACATGGGCACCTGATCCTGCGGCTATTCAATGCAATGGTGACTGGAACCCGTTATACTCATTCACACAGTCATGAGATCTTTTCAGAAAAGTGTGAGACTGCAGCGTTGGCTGACATTTTCAATGGCAAAGTGAACAGTTCGGACAGTTTTGTGTGGAATTCCACTAAGCTCTTGTTCACATGTCAAAATGGCCTGTACCCAACCCATAATGACATATGGTGGCTGTCAGTGACAGCAGAGTGCAGTGGACCTGGCCAGTGGAGTCTGCTCACAAACTCTGGGACTTCAGTACCACTAGACAGCTTGAAATGCAAAGGTGATCTACATAGCTTAAGAAAGTTTCGTTTATGTCGTAAAAACATGTTTCAGCGATTCGCCCTGAATATACAATTATGAATCAAATTTTAGCTGGTTGCAAAAAGTACACAGTGGACAATGCAATTGTCATCCCGTCTGATCACCTGAATAGAGCAATTTCCATGGCCACTGAAGGCACACAACTTACTGTCAGCTGTACAGCAGGATACTCACTGAGCACAAAAGTTGCCAGTGAAACAGTGATTTGCTTGTCAAACGGATCATGGAATGTATCACTGACCTGCCTTGGTAGGCCTAACTTCATTGTCACTTTTGCCTATGTTATAAATAACTCAACTAACTACTTCTTCTCCAACTGCCACAACCACTACAGCAACCATGTCTGCATACGTGTCGTTGGGGGTAAAGGGGGCGGTCCCCCCAAGCGCGATTTATCGGCAAAAGTCCCCAGTGGATTTTTTGGGGACCTGAAAAGCCACTTTTGGGTTCCAAAGTAAAGTAAAGAAAATTTTAGCTCAGACAATACCTTCTGCAGCACAAAATTGTGTTTTCGCCTTCCCTAGAACCCAAAACAGGGTTTTAGGCTGCTTAGAAATCCGAATTATTGGTTTTTAGGTTACTTTGAAACCCTAATCAAAGCTTTCACGTAATTAGGGTTTTTAGACTAATTAGGGTTTTTAGACAAAATTGGGTTTTCGCCTACCCTGGAACCCAAAACAGGGTTTAATTAAAAAACAATTAAATTGTTGGTAAATTGGTAAATCAGTCAAAGTAAATTAAAAAGTAAGTAGGTAAATTATTTTGTGGAGGTGCAAGTAAATAAAAAAGTAAGTAAATTACTAAACTAATTTACTTGACAACGGCAGTCCAAAGTGGGTTTGGCCACCATTTTTTGGGGTCCAAAGGTGGGTTTCGTCGATCTTTTTTAAGGTAAAAAGTGGGTTTTTTGTCGACCTTTTTTAGGGATTCTGGGGCGAAAAATGGCTTTAAAACCGTATTTGGACCGAAAAGGCGTTAAAAACCCTGTTTTTGCATTAAAAATGCCCTAGTTCCGCTTGAAGAAAAAAGCCTTAAAAACCAACATTGAAGCAACGAATGCTGTTTTGCGCACAAACTACGTATTGTTTTAGTCCTGTTTAGTTTGTCCGAAACCCTGTTTTAGTTATAAGATTACTAAAAAACCCTATTTAGTGATTTAAATGCATTTTTTAAACCCTGTTTAGGGTTTCTAATCAAACTAAAGTGAAAACGCTCTCTAGGCTTTATAACCAGTGCTAGCCCTGTTTATGTTTTCAAAGTATCCTGAAAACAGTAATCAGGGTTTTCGGAGTAACCAGAAAACTCTGTTTACGGATTGAAAGTAACCTCAAGACCCTTTTTAGGGTTTCAAAGTAGCCTAAAACCCTAATCAGGGTTTGAAAGCATACATGTCGTTGGGGGGTAAAGGGCGGCCGGCCCCCCAAGCCCGATTTTTCGGCAAAAGTCCACCCAGCGGATTTGGGGGAGCTGAAAAACCAGTTTTGGATTCCAAAGTAAAGAAAATTTTAGCCCCGACAGTATATTCTGCAGCAATTGGGTTTTCGCCTACCCTGGAACCCAAAACAGGGTTCTTGTAAGGCTTACAAATCCTAAATAGGGTTTTCAGTTTACTTTTAAACACTGATTAGGGTTTTTAGGCTACTTTCAAACCCTGATTAGGGTTTTCAGGCTACTTTGAGACCCTAAACAGGGTTTTCAGGTAACTTTGAAACCCTGATTAGGGTTTTCAGGCTACTTTGAAACGTAAACAGGGTTTTCAGGTTACTTTCAAACCCTGATTAGGGTTTTTAGGCTACTTTCTAACCCTGATTAGGGTTTTAGGCTACTTTGAAACCTAAACAGGGTTTTCAGGCTACTTTCAAACCGTAAACAGGGTTTTCAGGTTACTCTAGAAGCCTTGATCAGGCTTTTCAGGTAGTTGAATACGTAGTTTGAGTGCAAAACAGCTTTTTGTTGTATTTGTTACTTTTTTTTTACTTTTTTCACTTACTTTTGTTACTTGTTACTACGTTTGGTTTTTAAGGCATTTTCTTCAACCGGAACAGGGTTTTTAGGGCATTTTTAATGCAAAAACAGGGTTTTTAACGCTTTTTCGGTCCAAATAGGGTTTTAAAACCATTTTTCGCCCCAGAATCCCTAAAAAAGGTCGACAAAACCCACTTTTTACCCCAAAAAATGGTTCCAAAACCCTAAGGAGAAAGGTCCCCCACGGAGAACCCCACCGACATGTATGCTTTAAAATCCTGATCGCCGGCACAGTTGGTGTAGTGGTTTAGGCCGCAAAGCAACAGTGCGTGTGGTCGTGCGTTCATCCACTCGGTGGGGCAAGTTTTTTTGCCGCAAAGAGTTGGTCGTTGGCACAAAGCCCACCCATGGCCACCTAAAGCTTGTGACAGCGAATGGGTAAATGGGAACCGACTGTAGCTAAAGCTACAGAAGCAACCACACATGTGTTGAGACATACGGGAACGGGGACAGCTACCACTGAGACCCGCCCAGACTGAAACCGAGCATGTGTGCCGGCCAGTAGCAAAGGCTGCGAAGGAAGGGCAGAATGTGTGTGGGTATGTATGATGGGCCGGCAATGCGGCCTAACGCAGGGGCTACAACAGCCCCTCCCAGACAATCCATCCATCCAAAACCCTGATCAGGGTTTTCAGGTTACTTTGAAACCCTAAACAGATTTTAGGATACTTTAAAACCCTGATTACGGTTTTCAGGTTACTATGTTTTTTTCGGTCCAAATAGAGCTTTAAAGACATGCTTCGCACCGGAATCTCAAAAAAGGTCGACAAAACCCACTTTTTACCCAAAAAATAATCAGCAAAAACCCACTGTTGGACCCCAAGGGAAGGTCGCAAAACCCACTTTGGACTTCGTCCCAAAACCCTATTTGGGATTTGAAAAAGGTCCCCCAGAGGGGAGAAATTGGCGACGTGTAAGGAATAACTCTGCTAAATTCAGAAACTACCACTACGCCAAGTACTACAACAACGACAACTGAGCTGCTTACAACCACAACTGAGAAACAGACAACCTCCACCACCACACTCGAGGTGACCACAACCACAAATGACGAACAAACAACCTCAACAGCATCCACCAGTGAGCGCACTATTACAACTGAGGAACAAACAATTTCCACAGCCACGCCAGAGGTCACAACAACCACAAGAGAGAAACAAACAACCTTGACAGCCTCCACCAAGTTCACCATGGCCACTAGTGAGGAGCAAACAACCTCAATCACCTCCACTGTTATGCCCACAACCACAAATGGCAAACAAACAACCCTCTCAGCCAACTCTCAAGTTACCACGCTCACTAGTGAGGAGCAAACAACCTCAACAGCCTCCACCGATGTGCCCTCAATTACAAATGGCAAACAAATAACATCTATAGCCACACCAGAGGTGACCATGCCCACTAGTCAGGAGCAAACAACCTCAATAGCCATCACCGATGTGCTTATGACCAGAACTGGGGAGCAAACAAGCACTTCAGCCACACCTGAGGTGACAACAACCACAACTGAGGAACAAACAACACCTTCAACCACACCTGAGGTGACCACAACTGCAAATGAGGAACCCACTAGTGAGGAGAAAACAACATCAACAGTGTCTACCGATGTGCCCTCAACCACAACTGACAAAGAAACAACTCTCTTAGCCACATCTGTGGTAACCTTGACCACTAGCCACCATCAAACAACCTCAACAGCCTCCATCGATATGTCAACAATCACAACTGGCAAGCAAACAACTCCCTCAGCCACATCTGAGATGCCCACAACCACTAGCGAGGAGCAAACAACATTAACAGCCTCTACCAATGTGCCATCAACCACAATTGGCAAACAAACAACTGCCTCAGCTACATCTGGAGTGATCACACCCACTAGTGAGGAACAAACAACCTCAGTAGCCTCCACTGATGTGTCCTCAACCACAAATGGCAAACAAATAACTGTTTCAACTGCATCTGAAGTGACCACACCCACTAGGGAGGAGCAAACAACATCAACAGCCTCCACCGATGTGCTTATGATCAGAACTGGAGCGCAAACAACCACTTCAGCCACACCTGAGGTGACAACAACCACAAATGAGGAACAAACAACACATTCAGCCACACCTGAGGTGACCACACCTGCAAGTGAGAAACCCACTAGTGAGGAGAAAACAACTTCAACAGTCTCCACCGATGTGCCCTCAACCACAACTGACAAACAAACAACTCTCTTAGCCACATCTGTGGTGACCTTGACCACTAGCAAGCTGCAAACAACATCAACAGCCTCCATCGATGTGTCAGCAATCACAACTGGCAGCCAAACAACTCCCTCAGCTACACCTGAGATGCCCACAACCCCTAGCGAGGAGCAAGCAACCTTAACAGCCTCCATTTATGTGCCATCAACCACAATTGGTAAACAAACAACTGTCTCAACCGCATCTGAAGTGACCACACCCACTAGTGAGGAGCAAACAACTTCAACAGCCTCCACCGATGTGCTTATGACCAGAACTGGGGAGCAAACAAGCACTCCAGCCACACCTGAGGTGACAACAACCACAAATGAGGAACAAACAACACATTCAGCCACACCTGAGGTGACCACAACTGCAAGTGAGAAACCCACTAGTGAGGAGAAAACAGCCTCAACAGTCTCCACCGATATGCCCTCAACCACAACTGACAAACAAACAACTCTCTTAGCCACATCTGTGGTGATCTTGACCACTAGCAAGCTGGAAACAACCTCAACAGCCTCCATCGATGTGTCAACAAACACAACTGGCAAGCAAACAACCACTTCAGCCACACCTGAGATGCCCACAACCACTAGTGAGGAGCAAGCAACCTTAACAGCCTCCACCAATGTGCCATCAACCACAATTGTCAAACATACAACTGCCTCAGTTACATCTGGAGGGACCACACCCACTAGTGAGGAGCAAACAACCTCAATAGCCTCCACTGATGTGCCCGCAACCACAAGTGACAAACAAACAACTGTCTCAACCGCATCTGAAGTGACCACACACGTTAGTGAGGAGCAAACAACCTCAACAGCCTCCACCGATGAGTCCTCAACCACAAATGGCAAACAAACAACCTCAATAGCCTCCACAGATGTGCTTAGGACGGCAACTGGGGATCAAACACCCCCCTCAGCTGCACCTGAGGTGACAAAAACCACAACTCAGGAACAAATAACACCTTCAGCCACACCTGAAGTGACCATAACCGCAAGTGAGGAGCAAACAAGGTCAACAGCATCCACCGATGTGCCTACAACCACGATTGAAGAACAAACACCCTCTGCAGCCTCAACTGATGCACCTGTAACCACAACTGAGAAATCAGCAACCACAGAAACAACAGTCTTACTCAAGATATCCACATTCACAACTGCGGAACCAACAGCCTCAAGAACAACATACACACCCCAGCCAGGTGCCTACAATCATAGCTGAGGAACCAACAACTTCAGAAGCAACAATGACAACCACAAGTGAAATGTTGACCACCACAACTGAGGTGCCCAGGCCAACAACTGACGAACCTACAACAAAACCAATAATTGAGGCACTTACAACCTCAATTAGTGCAACCTCATATATCATGCCAACAACCACAACTACAAGTGAGGTTGTAACCACAACCAAAACTGAGCCAGTCACACCATCAACCGCAAAGCAGTTCCCTACCACTGCACCAACAACTGAACCACTACCAGCCTCAATCAAAACTGAGGAGGTCACAACCTCAATAGCCAAAACTGACATATCAATAACCATGGCATCAAGTGAGCTGCTGAAAACCACACCTGAAACACTGACCAGATCACTCACCACAACTACAACATCCTCAGCCACAAGTCTGACGCCAAGAACCCTATCAGAAACTAAGGCCACAAGTCAGGATCTGGCAACCGGAAGTAAAGAGCCCACAAGCACCATTGCACAGCCCACAGCCACAAAAACAACTGAGGGGCTCACAGGTGCAACAACCGCAAATGAAACACCAGCTACATCAACAACCACATTTATTACTACCACTGATGTACCAACAATTTCACCTACAACTGAGTTGGCTTCACCCTCACTAAGTAGAACCCAAACAGAACCATCCACAACCAGAATGCCTGAGGAAACCACAACTGAAACTACCATCACCAAATCGTCTGCAGCCATGGTGATTACAACTGAAACACATGAGGCGCCTGGCACCACAGATGATTTCACCATTCCATTAGCTATTGCAACTCTAACTGAGGTCCCCTCAACCTCAACAAATGAAGCAACAACTCAAGCACTCTCACGCTCAGAAAGGACCACCCCTGAAGAGGTCACAACCTCAACATGGCAAACCTCATTCAGCTCAAGCTCATCAACTGAGGCATTAACAAGCAGTATTACGAGCTCTAATCTGGTGGAGACAACCTCATTTGGCACTGCAGAAGCAACTATGGAAGCAACGACATCCTCTAGTACTACTACAGCTACAGCAAGAAGCTCAACAAGTGCCAGTATAAGTAGTATAGGTCCAGAGGAACCAGTTTCAACAGCTAGTGATATTACTGCAGCCAGAACACCCTCAACAAGCAGCACTGTGCCAACCAACGCAACATTTACATCCATCAGCATAACTGAAGAGCCAACCACTGCAGAACGCAGCTCTGTGAGCTCAACAACGTCAACAACTACAACAGTTGGAGACAGCACCTCTGAAGCTCAGTCAGTGACAGCAGTTAGTCCTGAACCCAGCACCGCAACACAAACTGTTTCATTGTCCACAGCAACTGCCATGACAGCTGAAGAAACTGAGGAACCATCAACTGAGATCGTAACCTCAACCAGCCACCAAACCACAGAAATGGAAGTGTCTTTGATGGCCTCAAGAAGAATGCCAATAGCCAGCAGTTCCTCTATTCTCCCCTCAACCTCACAACTAATGAGCACCTCTCATACAGTAACTAGCTTCACTCTCACATCAATGCTGACTGCTGGAACTTGTCAGAATGTAGTCGTTCCAAAAGGCACAGTGACAATAATACGCCAAGCCACAACCAAGAAATTCCAGCCAGGCGATGAAATCAGTATCAGCTGTCAGCAGGGGTATTACATCAGCTCAAAACAAAACAAGCTGACATGTAGAACCAGTGGTTGGGACAGAGCAGTGCCAAAATGCCTAGGTACCATGAAAGAACATACATGAATGCATTTCAAATGAAACACATTTACTGTTTTAGCTCTCGACTATGTCGGTTGCTTTGCCTATGACAAACATAATGATGAGAACTGCTACAGGGTTGTCCCAATGAATCGAGTGGCTTGCGCTATGCACTGCCGAAATAGTGCATATGTATACTATGGTGAGACAGTATTTAGGCCAAATCTGGCTTTGTCTAATAAGTATCTTTTTAGCTGTTTCTCCAAGGATGTGTTGCTGCTATGGATCGCAGTTTGAGGCAAAGGCACAGGTAGAAACTGAGTACAGATGCCAGCACAGCTGTTCAGGCAATCGTGCTGAAATGTGTGGCACTGAAGGAATGGATGGCAGTATCTGGGCTGTCAATGTTGGAAAACTTTCGGGTTAGTAATTAATTGGCTGCATGTACCTATGCATTGGTCTACCTTTACTGTTTTAGATTCATGCGTCGATGCAAACGGGTGGTTCCCAGGCGTACATCACAGCTTTAAGCTGCATCTAAGAACATCTGCTGCATCGTTGGAGGAAGCCAAACAGCTGTGCCAGTCGACTGCAGTTCTGCCAGAATCTTTCTTGGACGGCCCCGAGTACTTCTTGATGTCAACATACATGTGAGTTACAGCATCAACTTCAGCTCCTGTTCTCTTGCAAAAAATCGTTTTAGAAAGAAAAAGCTGATATTGTTGTCGACATCAGTGTGGCTGGATGCACAACCAGTTGGGCAACAGTGCACCTATCTGAGGCTGCAATATGGTCGGCTAAGAAAAGTTGTAGAGCCATGCAAGCCAGCGAGAGTTGTTTGCATGAAAGGTAAACTTTTAGCCAAAAAAGACCGGAGCTGAACCATATCCCTTTCAGAGCGGTGTGATAAGCTGTCGTGCGACCCCGCATACCTAATCGACATAGTGAAGGACACCATTCCACTGCCTATCGTCCCAGCTGGCCTGGTCACTCAGGTTCTGTGCCAGAGCCATGATCTGCTTGAGAGAGTAGATGCAATGTGCAGTAAGGATGGCCTGTGGGAAAGTTTGAGTCCTTGCCAAGGTAACTATGCTATAAATACTAACTAATAATATGAGTAGAAAGTTTCAGACTATTTTAAAGCCACAACGACAATAGCTCACACAACTACCACAACACTTCCCACAGTGACTTCGTGTGAAAGTGCGCAACTGGAACATGGAAAGGTCACAGTAGTTAGACAGTCTGCAGAAGGAGAGTTCAAGAACGGTGACCAAGTCAGCTTCCAGTGTGGCCAAAACTACTACCTTAGCACCAATGCAACTACACGCACCTGTGGGCCAACAGGCTGGGATGAAGAAATCCCCAAATGCCTAGGTACAAGTAGTATAACAACGGTTGGGCGTTTATCAGAATTACGTTTGAATCTTCTAGCAAACGACTATGTGGCCTGCTACTTCCATGACCAAACGACGGCCAGCCAGCTGTGCACAGCGATGTCCGATGTCAGCCACATTTCGTGTGCTCTTCACTGCCGCAAACTTCCCATTGGAAAGCACATGTTCTATGGTGAGTCAAAGAAATCAGTAAGTGGTGTTGCAACAGAATCACTTATTTAATTGCAGGTGTTGGTCCAGCAATCTGCTGCTGCTACGGCCCGAAACTCACCAACTTGATGGCCAACGAAAAATATTGTGACCAACCGTGCTCAGGCAACATTCAAGAAACTTGCGGCCGGTACAAAGAGACAAGGACAGGCAAGACCAATGAAACTGGACTGGTGACTGTGGGAAAAATGACGGGTAAGCTTTCTTGTAGTCATGCACATTTCGTTAGTTGAATGCAAAGCTCTTCAGAATCATGCACAGAAGCGGTTGGCTGGTTCCCTGGCCTGCAGCACAGTTTCCGGCTGCACTACCGAACCGTCAACTCGCTGGAGAAGGCTAGGGGTCTCTGCGATACCACCGGAGTGATGCCAGCTTGGTTTGCAAAGAGCACTGAGTTCGTTATGATGCAAACCTTTATGTAAGTTTAACCTGAAAAACATGTGATAAAGATGATTTAAATCCGTCATTGTTCCAGGGAACGGACGTTCCCACTGGCTCCCGGGTTGGTCTGGCTGGATGAGGACATGAGCAAGAACGGAAACTGCACATACCTCAGTGTGCAGGGAACAGCCGTGAAGGTTGTGAAAGAGGTGTGCAGAGCGGCCAGAGTTGTCTGCATAAAGGGTAAGAGAGAAGACTGCCTGTCTTTGCTGTTCTTTCACAATAACAAAAAACACTTCAGAGCGGTGCAATAAGCTGACGTGCAGTCCAGCGCACCTGTTGGATGCCATCAAAAGCTCAGTGCAGCGGCTGCCTCTGATTCCAGCCGGACGGACGATAAACATCCTGTGCAGGGAGAAGGCCCTGATCGTATCTGCACTGGCCACATGCCAAGATGACGGTCAGTGGAACAGTCGCACCCCCTGCCACGGTTTGTGATTTGGATTGGAAATTTGATCACCAGAACTCAACTGGGCTCTATTCCAGACCATTTCACAACAACCGCGCCAACCAGCACAACAACAAGTCCCCCATACCTGGGGCCCCCATTCACGTCTGTGGGATGTCACCAGCTGAAGGACAGCGGGAGACGAGGCCATGACAGAACGGCAGTGCCAGACCACTTCAACTGGCAGCGCATGGACGACAACAGTCCAGACAACTGCGCCAGGCACTGTGACAAGGTCAGCAGAGACTCAGATGGACGGTCCAGGACTGTCTGGATTGCTTTTGGTAAGTTCCGTTCACAATATTTTCATACATTATTGTAGATATTCTTTCCAGCTCTGTCTGACCAGTTCTGTGGATGCACGGAACACCGGGACTGGGTGTTTGAAGCGAAGATTTCGGAGGAGCTCTGCAAGGTCGTCTGCTCTGGCAACGCATCTGCTGCATGCGGTGGACTGAACAACACGATGAACTCAAGGGTGGCCGACCAGGTCAATGTCTACCAGCTTGGCTTTGGTGAGTAGCTTCGGGGTCAACTTGAGATTGATGGGGTTTGGCTTTCTCTTGCTTCCCCACCCAAACACCAATTGCCCTCCTTGCCCATGTCTGTTTTTCAAGCGAATTTTCGGCTAAAAATTAATGATTTCCGAGACAGTTTGTTAGTACTGGAGCCACTACTAGTACTTATATTTTTGAGTCGGGGTGAGAGGTGGTTTGGCCTTTCCAGCTAGGGGGGTTACCCCCCAAACCCGGCTAGTACATGTATGGTTTGTTTCATCTACACATATGCTACGAACCATGATTTTGTGAAAGAAAGAAAGGAATCCTATGGAGGATCCCAAGTCGATTATTCTATACTTTGATTTTTACAACCTTAACTGAAATATAAATTCTGAATCTGCTGAATGACCTTCGCATACACAAGCCCCTGCATGATGTATGACCTCAGTCTATTGTAATTGCAAAAAGATTAAGTGACTGATGACAGACTTTGCAGGTGACTGGTCATTGGGACCAACCAAGAAGGTGGCACTGTTGAGACCGATTGAAGAGCCAGGAGATGCGGTGAAGCACTGTGAGATGTGCTGGGTGCCCGGAACAGAGAACTGCACAGAGACATTCGAAGGGGCGAAAAAGTGCCACTGTAAGGCCAGCCACTATGTAAGTCTTCCACCATCTTCCAAGTGCAAAACTATGAATGACAGTTTAGGGCCCCACATGCGACTTCGACACCAACGAGTGTGCGTTGGAGCCTTGTCTCAACGACGGCACCTGTACTGATCTAATCGAAGGATACAAGTGCGACTGCTTGCTGCACTTTGATGGTGACCGCTGTGAAAACGACCTACGCAAGATCGACTTTAGCAAGACCCGGTTCCTGGGAGACGTCCTCAGCCACTCAACAGGCTGCCTGGCAGTGGTAATCGCACATGCCATTACTCTACTCCTCAGCCTCTACTCAATAGTTCGGCACAAGAACAAGGTAGAATACTGGCATATCTTTCGGCGCCAGAACAATCGCTATTTCAGATGCCATCAGCCCATCTGCTGGCAGTAAAGTCCCTGTTCCTTTTCACAGGGCATTTGATCGTGTTCCTAGGCCGCAACCCACAAATGCTTGGGCTCAGTCCAACCCAGTGCAAAGGGGCGAGTCTGCTGGTCAACATCTCGTTTGTCAATGTGCTGGTGCTGACAGTGCTGGACGGCATTGTAATGTGCACCTTTACCCAGGCCAGCTTTAACAACACCTGGGCAAGTTTCTTCGTACAGCACCCTGAGGTGGGTTGATGGAATGCGCTCTGAAGACAGTAGTGTAACAGAACTATTTCAGCTGTACATGTTCCTGCCTGTCTTTGCATCGACTGGGTTCGTGCTGGCCAGAGGAGTGTGGCTCTGGGATGAAGGACTCGTTACAGAGTGGAGCTGCTGGGCTGATGTACACCATAAGAACTGGTGGTGGGCGGCATTCTTCGAACCCTTCTACAGCTCACTGTTCTTGGCGCAGGGCTTCATATTCTGGGTGGCCATGATCGCCACTGAATCTGCCGGCACAGCGGCCAGGTAATTGACAATTGTTTTATTTCTTTCATTCCAACCTTTGTATGTACCGCATATGTTTGCAGAGGCAGCACACGGACTCGAGACCGGACTCTGGGGCTGGATATTATCAAATCCAGTGGCCGCTATACAAAACTCCGACTCTGCATTCAGTACCTGTACAGGTAACTGCTTCACTTAGCCACATCGTTTGCACTCAGTGCCACTCGTTTAAGACGGGACCGCACACGCGATGACTGGTGGGAGATTGCTGCCATGATGAACCACCAAGTGATCGCCGTTGTCAAGTTGCTCCTGTTTGCCTTGGGGCTGCTGGTGGGCCAGCTGGGCGTCTACTACATCAGCCCCAGCATGTACAGCCAGGCCATCCTGCTGTACCTCGCCCATGCTGCCTGCCACATACTAGACTTGCTGGTGCTAAACATCTGGGTGAGTTCTCTTTTGGATAGCTAGAACCGATTATTTCCAAAACTCTGATGCCGCTGCTGTGTGCACGGCAAAGGGAACAGACTAGATGCACTCTTCTATGAAAAGCAATATTTTAGCTGTGGGTCTGGTTCGCCAGAATCCTGATGAGATGGCTGCCCAGCCGCTGCCCGATAGTCCCCAAGAAAGACCCGTTAACACTCATACCGATCGAAGACTTCAAGAGGATGAGGAGAGGGGACTGGAAGCGCTGGGCCGAGCAGAAGCAAAGGGAGATCGCGTACCAACGGATGATGGCAAAAGTGCGGCAGGAGAGATTCAAACTGGACAGAATGCTGCAGCAGCTGGATTCCAACTGGAGGCTTCCGGCCATGGAAGTGCCACTCGAACATTGGGTAAGTACTGCCTGTTTCTTTGTTATGATATCAAACGGAAAGCCCAACTTTAGGAGGAACCATTCTTGGGCTCCCGGGCATTGGTGGACATTCCACCTCTGCCCCACATAATCACAGTTCGAGATCCACGGACATGGCGGTTTGACAGGAGGGAGACCTGGCTGGAGAGGGATGACCAGCTGGATCGAGCACACCAGGCCTACCTCCGCCGCCACCCGCCCACCTACGATCCAAACAGGCTCGAGTTTGATGTGATCGGAGACACGTCAGAGGAGGATGAAGCAGTTTGAAAGCAAGCAATAGGAGCCAACTGACTACTGACAAATGACACAGACTGACCTGCCTAACTGATTCTAGTGACTGTTTTGTTTTTCTTGCATTGTTGCTCAAATCTTGAGCCATAGAACTGTACGTCGTCAACATTGAGGTAAAAAGCTAAAGTACTCGCAGCTCGCATGCCTAGTTGCACTTAGACGTGCGTTGAGCCGCTGCGGGTGGCCTTGACACCACCTGGGCGTCAGTTTTTGCGAGACGAGTGCCGAAGCATTCTGTGGCCCGGGGACCGGCCTTGCGCACACAGCATACATGTAACAGGTCATCCGCCGAAGGGGGAGGGGGTTTGGGGGGTCTGCACCGGCCGGGGGGTCTGAGCCAAAATTTTGGGAGGGGGTGGGGCACTAAAAAGGCTCAAAAATCGAAAAAATTGCAATTTTTTTAATACTCGCCAAAAAATCGCTAATTTGGGCTGAAATACAGCTAAAAGTGCTGTTTTAGTTTTTTTTTTTTTTTTCTTTTTTTTAAAAACCCCCGATTTTCCCCCCCCCACACCCCCAAGGCAAAAAACACAAACCCCGAGAGTCCCTCTCCACAACATAACAACACTACGTAAAAACAAACAGAAACATACGTATGCAAGCAAAACATTTGTAGTCACAACAAACTTTTAAGAGCCAAAGTCCATAAAACTATGCAATTGCCGTGCCGCAATGCACTAAGCAATGCTAATTATTTCACCATTCTTAATTTTGACTCTTTCTCCAATTCGTCTTTTTCAATTTCCAATTCCAATTTTGCGGGCGATTTAGGAAGTTTTTGTTGGGGAGCCCATCCTGGGGGATTGGCCTAAGTCGGGTGGGGGCAGACCCCCTGACCCCCCTGTTACATGTATGGCACACAGACTCCCTTTAGCTTCCCACCCGACGGTGGTACCCTTTTGCCTATTCGCTGTCACCAGCTTTCGGTGGCCTGGGTTGGGCTTTGCTAAGTCTAATTCCAGTCAAACTGGTTTCAAAGACACTGCAACCGCTAGAGATGCAGGGCCGCCGTGACTGAAGGCAGCGAGCTAACCACTGAGTCAACGACGCGACAAAATTGTAGGCAGCATCATAAATATGTTTATTAATTCTATTCGTTCAGAAGATTTCTAAATAGAGTAATTTGTATGTACCAAGGATTGGGGGTTACAGCTGGTCAGTTGTAACGGCCAACCCCTTACTCCCCTACTCCCAGCCCTGAGTCAGCTTATGGAGGACACACATACCGAAAACTGTTGTGGTTTTGCGCTTCGAAATGAACCGCGATGATGTTTCGACTGTCACTCCCTCCGGCGGTCAAGGATGATCATTCTTCCTCTGGTGTGTTGTAACTGTTCTTCACAAATGTTGTCTTTATATTTCTTCCATTCCATGCTGGTATGGTCCATGACAAACTTGTACTTCGTTCTGTACATTACTTAAAACTTTCTTTAAACGCACCAATCTTTTTGACAACCGGACAAATTGCTTCACGTGTACAAAGAAATGAGCCACTTCCAGTAGCCTACTCAGAGGACATACAGATGGATTGAAAGGTAGGAAGCAAAAACGGTGATGGAGGTAGGAAGGTTAATTTAGGAAAATCGAAAGTGCAACAAAATGTCCTCATTCTTAATACCAGTACGAAGACAGATCGAAAATGCAATCGATTTGTGTCCAGGCCACAACAGCCCTTCAATGTCTAATACATATTGCTAAACCACAATCGGACGATTCTTTTCTATTCTATATCCTACAACGACTCTCTGTAATCGAGCAATAACGGAGGAAAGATGGAGAACATCCAAAAACGTTCTTGCTCTCTAGGAGCAAATCCAGACTACAGTGGGCAGGTATTGAGAAAGTACCTAATATCAGGTACAGGTATTTCAAAAATACCCGATCGGGTATCAGATAGAGATTCACAAAAGCACAGGTATCAGGTATTAGGTGTCAGATATTTTGTCAAACAAGTTAAAATTTAGATTTTAGCCTAAACATCGCTAAAAATGCCAAATACTGTTGAAAGACAGATAAAAACAGTTTACTTCCATCCCCTTTAGGAATTTTTCGTTACCTCTACCAAATGCTAACACCTGCCCTCAAAATTATAACAAGGGTGCGCAATCGTTTTTCAGATCCACCTCTGGTGGTGTACAGACTTCTTTCGTTTGCTTACCTCACTAACTCGTTTCTACCTGCAAAGCTTGCATGGTCCGGCATGTCATCGCCCTGTCGTGTCACCGTCTGTTTCTCCTCCAACTACAAAACCGTCCTGCTATGACGTCTCCATGGAAATCTTGTTCGAACAGTTCTAAATCTCTTCTTCTTTATTATAGAGTAGCTTAATATAATAGTGTCACTTCAGATGCCATCGATGGATATCCTGGGAGTGAAGTCAGCAGTTTTGATGGTCGGACACCTGGCAAAGACACTCTTCACCAGGAACCCCGAAATTTTCGGTCTCTCTATGACCCAATGTTAAGGCGGCCAACCTGCTGATGAACACATCATTTATCAACGTTATGGTGCTTGAGTGCCTGGACGGCATAATCCTGTGCACCTTCACCTTAGCCGCCTTCAATGGGGGCATTTCTTTATTCGACACCCTGAGGTTTGTTCTGAAGATCTTCAGCAATAAATAATCAGACTTCAAGTCAGAGGCTTTTTTTCAGATGTACATCTTTATCCCAGTGTTTGCTGCTACAACATTCGTGGTGTCATGGGCAGTGTGGCTGTGGGATGAAGGGCTTGTCGCCGATTGGAGCTGCTCGACCGACGTACACCACAAGAACTGGTGGTGGTCGGCGCTCTTTGGGCCCTATTACAACTCAAGCTTCATCTTCCAATGGGCCCTCTTCTGGGTGGCACTGATCTGCATTGAATCAGCAGGATCGGCAAGCAGGTAACTGACATTCTTTTTTGTCCAGACTGCTCTAACTGGGCTTAAGCTCCCTAAGATCTATGGGAAGCGGCTCCAGTTAGTAAAGCGAGTAAAATATCTGGGAGTCTATTTGGACTCCCGGTTAGATTGGGCAGTTCACCTTGAAACCAGATGCTCCAAGGCCAGAGCAGCTTTCTGTCAAGCCAAACGAGCTGTTGGGAAGAATTGGGGACTGTCTCCAAAGGTGGTCAAGTGGCTCTATGTTGTGACCATTAGACCTATGATAGCTTTTGCTGCTGTGGTGTGGTGGAAACGGACAAACCTGGAATGCGCAAAAGCACAGCTGGGCCGTTTACAACGACTGGCGTGTCTATGCATAACAGGGGCTCTACAAACAACACCCACAGCAGCAATGGAAGTTCTGTTGTGTCTTCCACCGCTACACACTTGGATTCAAGTGGAAGCGATGGCGACCTGCTACAGACTTAAAAGTACTAAGCAGTGGCACAGGGTAGGTCGTGGTCATTGTAGTGTTTGGGCACAATTGTGCGATTTATCGCCACTGTACCAATTCCCAAGTGACCAACAACTACCCAATTACGTGTTTGATAAGAAATATCAGGTCGACTTCCCGAGTAGGGAGGTCTGGCAGGGTAATACTCCTAATGCAACCGATACTCTCTACTGTTATACGGATGGTTCCAGGTTAACAGGTTTAGAGAATTCGGGAGCAGGAGTATTTATACAGAGACTGGGGGTAGAGGATTCCTTCCCCCTGGGGAAGTATGCAACAGTTTTCCAGGCGGAGGTCTATGCTATACTGAACTGCGCCAGGACTCCTGGATTAGTTAACTGTCTAGAGCAGAAGATCTGTATTTGCTCAGATAGTCAAGCAGCTCTAAGAGCAATAGTATCTCCACGCGTCAACTCTAAGTTGGTTGCAGAGTGTGTTAGGGAACTACAACGACTGGCGCTTCGTAAGAAGCTACAGCTGATGTGGGTACCTGGACACTCGGAAGTGGAGGGAAATGATCAGGCTGACCGACTAGCTCGGGCAGCTGCTGAGTTGCCACTTATAGGGCCGGAACCGGCGCTTGGCATCTCAGCTAGGAAAGTGAGGACAGATTTAAGAAGTTGGGCAAAGAACCAGCTGCAAACTGCCTGGGATCTACGAACCGACTGTAGGCAATCTAAGCAGTTCATTCTGGGACCCAGATTGGTGGTGACCAGAGAATTACTTAGTCTTAGTAGAAGGGAACTGAAACTGGTGGTCGGTTGGTTAACTGGACACAGCAGTAACCTTAATAGACATCTCAGCATCATGGGCTTGGTGGATGATCCAACATGCTCATTTTGCTTAGAGGAGGGGGAAACGCCTGAACATTTGGTCACAGAATGTGATGCATTGGCTGGGCGTAGACAAGCTATTCTGGGCAGTAGATATCTTACCACCCAGAACTTGAGCGATGTAACCGTTAGGGACCTCCTGAGGTTGATTAAAGCCTCGGGTATACCTAACCGCTAGATATCCCCCAAGGCTGGTTGAGCCTTGCCTTGGTGATAGTATCCGAAATGAAGAGAGATGATATGGGGAAATGAAATGGACATGTTGGTCTGATCATAGGGCCGTACAGCCCCCCCCCAATATATCGGATCGGATCGGATCGGTGGTCGGCGCTCTTTGGCCCCTATTACAACTCAAGTTTCATCTTCCAATGGGCCCTGTTCTGAGTGGCATTAATCTGCATTGAATCAGCGGGATCGACAAGCAGGTAACTGACATTATTTTTATTGTTCACATAAACTGTCCCCCAGGTAGGACTTGAATTGCAAATCTTCTTCTGAATCTTCTCTGCATTAAACAGTATCTGCAAATTTTGCAGAGGCAGCACGGGAACCCGAGACAGGTCAAGAGGACTGGACATAATCAGAACGAGCCAACGGTCAACCAAACTGCGATTCGGAATCCAGTACTAGTACAGGTAATTTGTTTAGCTACTGTATTATGCATTCTTTCGCACTACACTGTAATTGGTTGAGACGCCATCGTACCAGAGATGACTGGTGGGAAATACCAGCCATGTTCACCCACCACATCCTTCTTCTGGTTGGACTGCCTCTGTTCGGACTGGGCATGATCGCCGGCCAATTCGGCGTGTACTACATCGATGCTGGCATGTATGGCAATGCAATCTGGCTGTACTTGGCGCACGCCAGCTGGAATCTGAAATCTGATCGATGTGATCGCCATTGGCCGTCCAGTAAGTAGCACAGAGTTTTTATCACACACAGCTGGTTGAATGGATGATAACTTTCAGTTGTGGGCCTGGTTCGCCAGACTGCTGATGAGGAATCTGCCAAGTTGGTGTGCGATCGTGCCCAAACAAGATCCCATCACACTGATCCCGTTGGAAGAGTTCAAGCGCATGAGCAGAAGGGACTGGGAGAGGTGGCAGCAGATGAAGGAGAAGGAAATGCGGGAACAGAGAATGTTGGCACAGGTCAGGCACGGGTCAGGAGATTCAGGTTGGATGAGCAGCTCCAACAGGTCAACCACACCTGGAGTTTGCCCGTGATTCCAGAGCGAACAGAAACCAGGGTAAACTACAGTAGGGGTGAAAAATGGTCATCCCACTTAAAACTTAGGAAAATTCAAAAACATGATCGAAAATCCCATAGGTAAGAAATCTGTACGTTCTGGAATCAAAGCACTGATTGTAGCAGGAAGTTCGACTAATGAATGAACCTGATATTAGAAGTCTGTTCCGTACCATAGAAACCGTCCCCATCGTGTTTTTGGAAAATCGAAAACCTTCCGAATCACCATTTAACCGGTTTTTCGAAGAAAAGTCACATTTTGTCATATTTTTGAAATTCTCCCATTTTAGGGCCCTTTCAGCTATAGGGTTGCCCAGTCAGTATACTTTGCCCAATGGCAATCCCAATCATTCCTGCAAGTTACAGACCCATACTCTTTAAACTGCCGAAAAAATTTGAATTTCCGTGGACCACCCTGATTCTTCGTTTTCGAGTCATAAAAGTCCCTGTCCGCTTGTTATTTAATCCAGAACAATTGAGGCAAATCGATAAAAAAATTGACCGAGAACGAGTCGTTTGCGCAATTTTCGAAAAATGGGGTGGACATTTTTTTGCCGCTACTGTATTTAGCTTTCTTTATGTTTTTACATGATTCATGACTCAAACATTCTGTTGCAGGAAGAGCCACTGCTGGGCACTCGGGAGATGGTCGACATCCAGCCACTGCCACATATCATCTCTGTGCGGGACCCGAGTGCGTCGCGATTCGATCAGAGAGAGATGTGGCTGGAGCGGGACGATCAGCTAGACAAGGCGCACCGAGAATACCTGCGCCGCCACCCTCCCACCTATGATCCAAACAGAGTGCAATTCGATGTGATTGGGGACGAAGAAGAAGAGCAAGTGTAAAGAATTTGTGCAGATGCAGAGGCAGTACACATATTGTCAGTTAGGCCAGGTTTTCTGTTATCTTCCATTTTTGTTTTACCACTGTGGTTGTTTATCTGACAAGTCAAATCTTCTATCAAGATGTAAATGTATCTATTCTTCACTGCTTTTGCTTTCTTCTTGTAAGGCTGATTGTGCAAGGCTGCGTGGATGCACTTTCGATCATAATTCGGCCGTTAAAGGGCATTTTCCTCTCGAAAACTGACTGGTTTTACAATGTCCATTTTCCGCTAAAAGAAGACTTGATTTCCCATCCATACATATAACAGGTCATTCGCCAAAGGGGAGGGGGTTGTGGGTTACAGTATACTTACAGTTGTACCAAAAGTAATTCACTTAATTTACTTATTTAATTTACTTAGTCAAGTTTACTATGGATGGCCTTTATGGAAGCATACAACCACTGCCTTAGTGTCTGCTCACAGTATGGATACCTCTCAGTGGAAAGGCACGTAACCTACAGTACAGCTTTTCGCCCACCACCGTCTTTGGTCTTTGCGCTTGTTTTTCTTGGTTTCCCACAAAACAGACTACTCAAATTTATCCACTCAGATAAGAGGTCGTAGGGGCTGTCCAGCGCATTCCGCTATGCAATAGCATACTTTCAGTCTCACCAGCATTACCTGTCGGCTGTTGTGGATAAAAGCAGAAACTGACTGGAAAGCAGCTTGAGATAGAAATTGAGGTTTTCAATCCAAACGACTGCCCTTACTGTTCATTTATCCTATGTCATCCTGGTTTCTTTTTCATTTTAGACAACTGTTAACTTATTCTATAGCACACTTGCTAAGTTGGAAATACAGCCGAAGGTACTAGCCGCCGAAAACAGGCCTGTTTTAAATATACTTAATGTACTTAATTTAATTAAATGTGGTAAGTAGATTATAATTTAATTAAATTTTTCTCAGTTGTGGTAAGTAAGTTTAAATTTAATTACACTAGGCAGAAAACAATGCAGAATTACACAATTTTATCAAAGTTTGTCTGTAATAATATTTTGAATGAAAATAGAATGCCCACCGGCTAAGGTCGGCTAAGTGCCATTGCCACGAAGCCATGTATAGCTATTATTATCATCATTGAAGCTTTTTATCCCTAAAGCTTAATTAACCTACGAAGTACAGTTTGTAGGGGTCCGTAAAGGACGTGGGCTCAAAATCCAATCAGAAACGTTTCTGCGTCGTTCCCTAATGCAAAGAAATAATGTGTACATTACATAGCCCCTGGAAGAGCCGATCAATGTGTCATTTCCTTTTGTTGGAAGATGTCATCCATCCATTTGTGTCCGAGCAACCGACCACCAACAACGCTTTCCTGTCCGATTTCGCCAACTCGAGCTTGGACGGCCCAACTACAATGTATCTCTCCAACAAATCGTTAGCAAACCAAACAAGACTAAGTCTGGAAACTAAAAGAATAAAAGACAGACAGAAATCTCTGATGACGGATCGAGATGAGAAGTAAGGGGATAATAGTTCACAGTTCAGCATCGCTGCTTCTAATCTCGTAACTTCAGGGAAGACGCTCTACATGCTATTCATGAGAAACAAGGTCTATGGGTTCAAGAACAGGGTGAAGAAGAAGAAGAAGAGCAATTGGATGAATGGAAAAAGGATGAAACAGAGGAAGAGCAGGAACGAAAATCAGATTGGCAAGATCAAGTGACCCAGCTTCAACCTGGGAAATTGGCAGTCAGATCGGATCAACTGCAGGGCAGTGAAGCTGCTTCTTGCTCCTTGTCTGCAAACAACAGGAAACCCACCCAGATCAGAGTGGTGGAAACGATTGGAAAGACAGCTCCCACGGTAGTAGTAGGAGAAGTGAGTGACTTAACGCACAAACAACTGAAGGAAGAAAGAGAAGCGATGAGGGTGGAGAAACTTCGGTACGAGAAAAATACAAAGCAGGAGACCGATGATGATGATGCCAAGAAAGCACTGATCTCTCTAATTCTGATGAAGCAGAGCAAGTTGAAGATGGCAAGAACGAGAGCAAAGCAATTAGAGGAAAAGGATGAGGAAGCGTCCTCCTTGACCAAGTCTGCTACCAACCGGTGGCATGATTCTGTTAAAAAGATGCTCAAACCCTGCAACTATGAAACAATCAACAGAGAAAAGTGCCTTATAGCATTTGAGAAGGTGTTGTGCGGTGTGCTGCTTTGGTTTGTTGTCAGCCAAGCCTTCCGCCAACTACCAACAATCTACAAAGAGAGTTGTGAGTCACTTTTTACACATTCACATGAAAAGTTCCGAAGTCATCAGATAGTCTGCAGATGGAGAATTGAAGCAGAGAGATGGGATCAGTGTTCATCATAATACTGCGTGTTACATCAACGCCAGTACAACTAGGCGCATCTGTGGATCAACAGGCTGGGACGAAGGAATCCCTAAATATCTGGTGGGGGAACAGTGCGTCTATCTCAGGATGCGGTATGGTCAGTTGAAAGTTGAAAAGCCGCGCAAGCCAGCCAGAGCTGTTTTCTTGAAAGGTACAGTTTTTCTTAAAAAAATAACTAAGATTTTATTAGAGAGCGCATAAACTGAAGATTGTCTGATACTTATTCAAATTTCTTTTTTGCTAAAATGAGGTTTTACCCAAGTACACTAATTGGATTTCCCTTTTCTTCGCCAAAATCCTAAATTCCGATAAATTAGTGGAAAACTCTACTTCAGCTGTATCCATAGCGCAACAAAACTTTGGGTATATACGTATATCCTGGCACCGCAGCTGGTCCCAGGCCAAGCATGGTCCGGCATGTCATCGCCCTGTGGTGTCACCGTCTGTTTCTCCTCCAACTACAAAACGTCGTGCTGTGACGTCTCCATCGAAATCTTGTTCAAACTGTTCTAAATCTCTTCTTCTTTATTATAGAGTAGCTTAATATAGTGGTGCCTCGTTAATATGGCCCTCGTTAATATGGCACCCTCGATTATATGGCCAATTAGCTGTTGTCCCAATAATTTTACACAGTACATTGTATATGTACACGTTAATATGGCCCTTGGTTTCTGGCTATGGCCAAGAGTTTTTGTGTTCCAATGTCTCAGTTTACATGTTTAACTGATTCGTTAATATGGCCCTCGTTAATATGGTCAAAATGCTACCTGACTTTTTAATATGGCCATCAGGGTAATCTACAATTTCGATTAGAATTTCGTCGTTTTTGTCTACGTTTTCTGCTAGCAACGTTACGTTTGCTTTTCCTGTTGCAGATTCAAACTTCAGCAATCTATATGCGCTGATTTGATTTGCATTCCTTTTTTTATGATACAGTAAATGGTTGTTTCTGTTGTAACCAAAGAATGAACCAGCTGAAGGTTATCTGTTGATATATACCGGTAAAATTATTATAGACACGTACAGAATTATGCTAGAACTCAGATTTCACAATTTTGAAATGTTTTTTCAAGTTTTGTTAATATGGCTGATTCGATAATATGGCCAGTTGGGTCGTGTCCCAAAGTGGCCATATTAACGAGGCACGACTTATAATAGTGTCACTTCAGATGCCATCGATGGATATCCTGGGAGTGAAGTCAGCAGTTTTGATGGTCGGGCACCTGGCTGTTCTCTTGCCATGGAGCCCTGCCTGAATGGAGGAACCTGCACGGACAAGATCAAGGGCTTCCAGTTCCATTGCCCGCTGGGGTTCGATGGATATCGGTGCCAAAACGATCTAAGGCACATCGATTTCTCCGAACCCCGCCACCTCGCAGAGCAGGTGAGCCACTGGACCGGCTGCTTAACAACTGTGGCTCTTTGCGCGATCGCAGCCGTCCTTGTGGTCTACTTGAAGATATGGTGCGACTGCACGGTACTGTTCTACTTTATTTTAGAGTACCTTTATATGGTAGTGTCACTTCAGATGCCATCCATCGACATCCTGGGAGTGAAGTCAGCATTTTTGATGGTCGGACACCTGGCTGTTCTCTTTGCCAGGAACCCCCAAATATTGGGTCTCTCCATGACCCAATGCAAGGCGGCCAACCTGCTGATGAACACCTCATTTACTAACGTTATGGTGCTTGAGTGCCTGGACGGCATCGTCCTGTGCACCTTCACCTTGGCCGCCTTCAGTAACACCTGGGGGCATTTCTTCATCCGACACCCTGAGGTTTGTTCTGAAGATCTGGAGCAGTAAATAATCAGTCTTCTAGTCAGACGCTTTCAGATTTACATCTTCCTCCCAATGTTCGGTGTTACTACATTTGTGGTGTCGCGGGCAGTGTGGCTGTGGGATGAAGGGCTTGTCACCGAATGGAGCTGCTCGACCGACGTACACCACAAGAACTGGTGGTGGTCGGCGCTCTTCGGCCCCTATTACAACTCAAGTTTCATCTTCCAATGGGCCCTCTTCTGGGTGGCACTGATCTGCATTGAATCAGCGGGATCGGCAAGCAGGTAACTGACATTCTTTTTATTGTTCACATAAACTGTCCCCCGGGTAGGACTTGAATTGCAAATCTTCTTCTGCGTCTTCTCTGCATCAAACAGTATCTGCGAATTTTGCAGAGGCAGCACGAGAACCAGAGACAGGTCAAGAGGACTGGACATAATCAGAACGAGCCAACGGTCAACCAAACTGCGATTCGGAATCCAGTACTAGTACAGGTAATTTGTTTAGCTACTGTATTATGCATTCTTTCGCACTACACTGTAATTGGTTGAGACGCCATCGTACCAGAGATGACTGGTGGGAAATACCAGCCATATTCACCCACCACATCCTTGTTCTGGTTGGACTGCCTCTGTTCGGACTGGGCATGATCGCCGGCCAATTCGGCGTGTACTACATCGATGCTGGCATGTATGGCAATGCAATCTGGCTGTACTTGGCGCACGCCAGCTGGAATCTGATCGATGTGATCGCCATTGGCCGTCCAGTAAGTAGCACAGAGTTTTATCACACACAGCTGGTTGAATGGATGATAGCTTTCAGTTGTGGGCCTGGTTCGCCAGACTGGTGATGAGGAATCTGCCAAGTTGGTGTGCAATCGTGCCCAAACAAGATCCCATCACACTGATCCCGTTGGAAGAGTTCAAGCGCATGAGCAGAAGGGACTGGGAGAGGTGGCAGCAGATGAAGGAGAGGGAAATGCGGGAACAGAGGATGTTGGCATGGGTCAGGCACGGGTCAGGAGATTCAGGTTGGATGAGCTGCTCCAACAGGTCAACCACACCTGGAGCCTGCCCGTGATTCGAGAGCCAACAGAAACCAGGGTAAAAACTACAGTAGGGGTGCAAATTGTCCGTCCCACTAAAACTTCTAAAACTTGGGAAATTTCAGCAGCAATTTTTGTAGTAGGAAGAAAGTTCGACTAATGAATGAACCTGATATTAGAAGTCTGTTCCATACCATAGAAACCCTCACCATCGTGTTTTTGGAAAATCGAAAACCTTCCGAATCACCATTTAACCGGGTTTTCGAAGAAAAGTCACATATTTGAAATCTCCCATTTTAGGGCCCTTTCAGCTATAGGGCTGCCCAGTCAGTATACTTTGCCCAATGGTAATCCCAATCATTCCTGCAAGTTACAGACCCATACTCTTTAAACTGCCGAAAAAATTTGAATTTCCGTGGACCACCCTGATTCTTCGTTTTCGAGTCATAAAGGTCCTTGTCACCTTGTTTAATTAATCCAGAACAATTGAGGCAAATCGATAAAAAATTGACCGAGAACGAGTCGTTTGCGCAATTTTCGAAAAATGGGGTGGACATTTTTTGGCCGCTACTGTATTTAGCTTTCTTTATGTTTACATGATTCATGATTCAAACATTCTGTTGCAGGAAAAGCCACTGCTGGGCACTCGGGAGATGGTCGACATCCAGCCACTGCCACATATCATCACTGTGCGGGACCCGAGGGCGTCGCGATTCGATCAGAGAGAGATGTGGCTGGAGCGGGACGATCAGCTAGACAAGGCGCACCGAGAATACCTGCGCCGCCACCCTCCCACCTATGATCCAAACAGAGTGCAATTCGATGTGATTGGGGATGAAGAAGAAGAGCAAGTGTAAAGAATTTGTGCAGATGCAGAGGCAGTACACGTATTGTCAGTTAGGCCAGGTTTTCTGTTAACTTCCATATTTGTTTTACCACTGTGGTTGTTTATCTGACAAGTCAAATCTTCTATCAAGATGTAAATGTATCTATTCTTCACTGCTTTTGCTTTCTTCTTGTAAGGCTGATTGTGCAAGGCTGCGTGGATGCACTTTGGATCATAATTCGGCCGTTAAAGGGCATTATCCTCTCGAAAACTGAGTGGTTTTTCAATGTCCATCTTCTGCTAAAAGAAGACTTGATTTCCCATCCATACATATAACAGGTAATTCGCCAAAGGGGAGGGGGTTGTGGGTTACAGTATACTTACAGTTGTACCAAAAGTAATTCACTAAATTTACTTATTTAATTTACTTAATCAGGTCTACTATGGATGGCCTTTATGGAAGCATACAAGCACTGCCTTAGTGTCTGCTCACAGTATGGATACCTCTCAGTGGAAAGGCATACATACCTACAGTACAGTTTTTCGCCCACCACCGTCTTTGGTCTTTGCGCTTGTTTTTCTTGGTTTCCCACAAAGCAGACTACTAAAGTAGATTATAATTCAATTAAATTTTTCTCAGATGTGGTAAGTAAATATAAAATTAATTACACTAGGCAGAAAACAATGCAGAATTACACAATTTTATCAAAGTTTGTCTGTAATAATATTTTGTATGAAAATAGAATGCCCACCGGCTAAGGTCGGCTAAGTGCCATTGCCACGAAGCCATGTATAGCTATTATTATCATCATTGAAGCTTTTTATCCCTAAAGCTTAATTTACAACCTACGAAGTACAGTATGTAGGGGTCCGTAAAGGATGTCGGCTCAAAATCCAATCAGAAACGTTTCTGCGTTGCTCCCTAATGCAAAGAAATAATGTGTACATAGCCCCTGGAAGAGCCGCTCAATGTGTCATTTCCTTTTGTTGGAAGATGTCATCCATCCATTTGTGTCCGAGCAACCGACCACCAACAACGCTTTCCTGTCCGATTTCGCCAACTCGAGCTTGGGCGGCCCAACTATCTCTCCAACAATTCGTTAGCAAACCAAACAAGACGAAGTCTGGAAACTAAAAGAATGAAAGACGGACAGAAATCTCTGATGACGGATCGAGATGAGAAGTAAGGGGATAATAGATGCCAGTTCAGCATCGTTGCTTCTAATCTCCTAACTTCAGGGAAGACGCTCTACATGCTATTCATGAGAAACAAGGTCTATGGGTTCAAGAACAGGGTGAAGAAGAAGAAGAAGAACAATTGGATGAATGGAAAAAGGATGAAACAGAGGAAGAGCAGGAACGAAAATCAGATTGGCAAGATCAAATGACCCAGCTTCAACCTGGGAAATTGGCAGTCAGATCGGATCAACTGCAGGGCAGTGAAGCTGCTTCTTGCTCCTTGTCTGCAAACAACAGGAAACCCACCCAGATCAGAGTGGTGGAAACGATTGGAAAGACAGCTCCCACGGTAGTAGTAGGAGAAGTAAGTGACTTAACGCACAAACAACTGAAGGAAGAAAGAGAAGCGATGAGGGTGGAGAAACTTCGGTGCGAGAAAAATGCAAAGCAGGAGACCGATGATGATGATGCCAAGAAAGCACTGATCTCTCTGATTCTGATGAAGCAGAGCAAGTTGAAGATGGCAAGAGCGAGAGCAAAGCAATTAGAGGAAAAGGAAGAGGAAGCGTCCTGCTTGACCAAGTCTGCTACCAACCGGTGGCATGATTCTGTTAAAAAGATGTTCAAACCCTGCAACTATGAGACAATCAACAGAGAAAAGTGCCTTATAGCATTTGAGAAGGTGTTGTGCGGTGTGCTGCTTTGGTTTGTTGTCAGCCAAGCCTTCTGCCAACTACCAACAATCTACAAAGAGAGTTGTGAGTCACTTTTTACACATTCACATGAAAAGTTCCGAAGTCATCTAGTGTGCAGATGGAGAATTGAAGCAGAGTGATGGGATCGGTGTTCATCATAATACTGCGTGTTACATCAACGGCAGTACAACTAGGCGCATCTGTGGATCAACAGGCTGGGACGAAGGAATCCCTAAATATCTGGTGGGGGAACAGTGCGTCTATCTCAGGATGCGGTATGGTCAGCTGAAAAAAGTTGAAAAGCCGCGCAAGCCAGCCAGAGCTGTTTTCTTGAAAGGTACAGTTTTTCTTAAAAAATAACTAAGATTTTATTAGAGAGCGCATAAACTGAAGATTGTCTGATACTTATTCAAATTTCTTTTTTGCTAAAATGAGGTTTTACCCAAGTACACTAATTGGATTTCCTTTTTCTTCGCCAAAATCCTAAATTCCGATAAATTAGTGGAAAACTCTACTTCAGCTGTATCCATAACGCAGCAAAACTTTGGGTATATACGTATATCCTGGCAGCGCAGCAGGTCCCAGGCCAAGCATGGTCCGGCATGTCATCGCCCTGTGGTGTCACCGTCTGTTTCTCCTCCAACTACAAAACGTCCTGCTATGACGTCTCCATCGAAATCTTGTTCGAACTGTTCTAAATCTCTTCTTCTTTATTATAGAGTAGCTTAATATAGTGGTGCCTCGTTAATATGGCCCTCGGTTGATGTGCAGCATTGAAAGCCTTTAGGCTTAGCATTCAACTGTTTCCGGACTTAAAAACTTTTATCGCAAACTGACATTCAGATTGGGCCATTTTGTACTGGGCCCACCCGAATTTCAAGTCAGCTCAACACCACAGCCCCAATTCCTTCACTGCTCCATTCAGCAAATGACTTCGTTTACTGTTTCTGAAAACGGTTCTTGCTCGATACAATACTTTCACTGACTCTAATTTCAGCTATCTGTCCCACCAGTGCTGTGACATCAATAACTAACAGTGAAACAAATCTGAACGAAAGTCAACCCTACGTATTTGCGGACTCCTCTGGCGTGTGGGATTTCGGCTGTACTAACACTCATTACTTGAACCAAGCTGACAACTGGTGGGCAACTTCTCTCGCTATCAGCTGTTCAGGACCAGGTGAATGGCTTTTGAAAGATGGACCAACATCTATGGCATTGACTGGTTTCAGTTGCAAAGGTAGGATGATGTGCTTAGTACACTTGGTAACATCTTTCACTATTGAACGTTTAGCAACTTGTCCACTTTTGGATTCCTCTGTGTTTAACTAGAATATTTCTTTGCCGTATTTGACTAGAATCTTTCATATTTTCAGTTCGCTGTCAAGAATTAGCAGCTGGCTTATGTAGTATTATCCATTTCAGAGACATGCGAAGGCTTGACTGACCCTAACATGCGGCTGCAACCACTCACTTACCAGAACAGTCAGATCGGCAGAGCCCTTCCTGACACTGGAGCATCCACAGGTGGAACCGTTACTGAGGCACTGACAAGATCAACCAAATCTGAATTTGAAGTGTCCACAGGTGAAACAACTCTGATGCCATCAAGAAAAACTGAAGATGAAGCTACGAATGCCAATGCTATGCTATGAAGCCAGAACTGAACCTACAAGTGAATCACTAGCAAACATGAAAACCACTGAGAAGGTCACAACATCGGAAACAACAACAGAGGCACCAGTGATGACAACATCTAGTGAAATGCTGCCAGCCACAACTAGAAGCATAACTGAGGCATTGACAAGATCAACCACATCTGAATTTGAAGTGTCCACAGGTGCAATAACTCTGATGCCATCAACAACAACCAAAGCTGAAGCTACAACTCAGCCTCTCACTACGACAGCTGAAGAGCCCGCAACTACTCAATCTTCATTCAGAACTCAGACACACACAACCATCAGTGAAGGACTCACTACAATGCAGTCATCAGCAACAACTGCCCCAACAAGTGAGATGATGACAACCACAAGTGAGGAAGTAACAACGTCAGAACCATCAATGACAACTGGGCCACCCACAACCTCAACCACAATGCAGATGCCCACGACTGCTCCCACTGCCCCTCAAACATCACCCATGGTCAGTACAACAACAACCACAGCCAAAACTTCAACAACTACAACTACCACACCATCAACCTCAACCACCTCCACAACAACCACTCCTCAAACCTCAACTGGTACCACAGAGCAAGGTCCAGTAACCACATCTAGTACAACACTGGCAAGCACTGCCACCACAGCCAGCAGAACTCCAGAAACTGCAAGTGACATAGCAGAAACTAGAACAACCACCTCAACCACTACCAGCATTACTGCTCCAATTACATCCGCACATACCGTGAAGACTACTACATCATCCTTGGCCAGCACTACAACAATGACTCCAGAAACATTACCCAGTACTGTTGCAACCACTCCAACGACAACTGTGCCAAGAGCAACAACCCCAGATGCCATAACTGATGCAGTAACGTCCACTACTGAGACCAAAACAACCACAACAGGCAGGACCACTTCAGCTAATGTGCAGACTATGTCATCAAGCAGTTTATCAACCACCCTTACAGCAACAACCCTGACGAGTGGAACAGCAACCCAAGTTGAGACACAGACAATTTCAGTGAGTAGCACCAAACTCACAAAGCTGACGCTATCAACCTCAGAACCCACCTTGGTAGCTGCAACTGAGGAACCATCAACTGTTATCACAACACCAACAGTTCACACAACTACAGAAGCCAAAGTGCCAATGTCCACAAGCACCTCAACGGACAGAGAAATAGCAAGCACTACAATAACCCCATTGACATCAGCAGCTTCAACTAGTGCAGAAAGCAGTTCAGTCTCTTCTATCAGCACAATTGATTCGAGCTCATCAACCACAAGCGCGAGCCAAGCCAGTAAAAGAAAAACCGCTGCTCTACATGCCTCCTCCACTATCAAGAAGACAAGCCTCACATCTACATTCAAAGCAATATCAACGGCCAGCAGTTCTGCTACCCTACCCACAATACCAACAGAGACTATGAGCTCCCAGACTGTGACAACCACTTCCCTCACATCAACATTGACAGCTGGAACTTGCCACAATGCAATTGTTCCCAAAGGGAGAGTGACAGTGATACGGCAATCGACAACAAGCAAATTCCAGCCAGGAGATCAGATCAGTGTCAGCTGTCAGCAGGGCTACTACATAAGCTCAAAACTAAACAAACTGACGTGTCAGACAACTGGTTGGAACAGAGAAGTGCCGAAGTGCTTAGGTACGTTGGTACTACATGAATACATTCAAGTGAAACACATTCTCTGTTCAGCTCTTGACTACGTCGGCTGCTTCGCCTACAACAAGCAGAATGAGCAGAACTGCCACACGGTCGTGCCAATGAATCGCTTGGCTTGTGCTATGCACTGCCGAAATAGTGCATCAAATATCAATGGCACCGTGTACTATGGTGAGCCAAGATTTTTATAAAATCTGGCATTGTCCAACAAGTGTCTCTTTAGCCATTTCACCAAAGACATGTTGTTGCTATGGATCGCAGTTTGAGGGAACGGCCAGCGTTGAAACTGAGCACAGATGTCAGCATAGCTGCACAAGAAATCATGCTGAAATGTGTGGTACAGAAGCGACCGATGGTACCATCTTGGCTGTCAATGTTGGAAAGCTCTCTGGTCAATAATTTAGTCACATCACTCAGAACCTGTGACTACCTTTGTTGTTGTAGATTCATGCACGGATGCAAACGGTTGGTTCCCAGGGGTACAGCACAGCTTCAAGCTGCATCTAAAAACAACTGCTGCATCTTTGGAGGAGGCCAAACAACTGTGCCAGTCAACCGCCGTTCTGCCAGCTTCGTCTCTGGACGGCCCAGAGTTTTTCCTGATGTCAACTTACATGTACGTTATAGCACTGACTAGCACAGCGTCCCTTCATACTCCTAAATAAAACTGGTTTTAGAAAGAAAAAGCTGATCTTGCTATCGACATCAGTGTGGCTGGATGCTGAACCGGTTGGACAACAGTGCACCTATCTGCGTCTGCAATATGGTCAGCTGAAAAAGGTTCAAGAACCATGCAAATCGGCCAGGATTGTTTGCATGAAAGGTACAAGTTTTTGCAAAAAATAACTCAGAGTCAAGCCTAGACCTAATTCGTAGTACTACCAAGTACAAAGCACATGTTTTCGGCGATGATGATGTCGTCAAGACCATACATGTAACAGCTACGGGCCGACCTGCGGGGAGCGGGGTAAGGGGGGTTTCCTCAGGTGGGGGGTCGAGGGGGGTTCGCCCAGACGGGGGTCCCAAATTTCAAAAAGCTCCAAAACGCCTGGAAATGCGTTTTTAGCACGTTTTTTTCAGTAAGGACGCTAAAAATCACTATTTTAAACTGCCAAATAGCGTTTTAGAGCTATAAACAAGCAAAAAATGACAAAAAAGGCTTCCAAAAATACCGATTTCTCTTCAATATCAGCAGTGGAAACACAAATTCAGTTCCCAAAGGCTTTTCAAACGAATTTTAGGCTAAAATTTGTGATTTCTGAGCCAGTTTGTTAGTACTGGGAGCCACTACTAGTACTTGTGTTTTTGGGTCGGGGGTCCCTTAACCTGTCTCGGGGTGGTTGAGGGGGGTTGGCCTTTTCAGCTAGAGGACTAACCCCCCAAACCCCCCTAGTACATATATGGTCAAGACTACAAATTAACTAAGACTACATGTACAGGGTGTGTCAAAAAAAAACAACCCAGCAGATGTTTTGCTGTAGCAACCGCAAATCTCTACCGATTTGAATGAATCCTGCTTTAAATGAAAGATAAATAAATTTTTGAACGATTGGTGTAGCTCTTATTAAGATGCGTTGCTTAGTTCCTGAGATATTTGCACTCAAAGTCAAAACAGAAATTTTGGCAGTGAACAACAGAGATTAAAACAACCCAGCAGATTTTTTACTGTAGCAGCCGCAATTCTCAACCGATTTCAGTGAGTCCTATTTTATATGAAAGATAAATTAATTCTTGAAAGATTGGTGAAGGTTTTATTAAGATACGATGCTTAGTTCCTGAGATATTTGCACTCAAAGTCAAAACAGATTTTGGCAATGAACAAGAGCGATTTTTATTATTCTGTTGCACTTCATAATAAAACCGATTCCTACTGCTCAGGGCTAACGTTACGAGGTTTTTCTGGTGCCACACATGCTTGGTTGCTTCATTTGTAAAAGTCTTGTTGCCCCTCAGCAGTAGGAATCCGTTTTGTTGTGAAGTGCAACGGAATCGCTCTTGTTCACTGCCAAAATCTCTGTTTTGAGTTTGAAGGAAAATATCTCAGGAACTAAGCATCGTATCTTAATAGGGCCTTCACCAGTCTTTCAAGAATTTATTCGTCTTTCATTAAAAGCAGGATTCATACAAATCGGTTGAGATTTGCGGTTGCTACAGCAAAAACTCTGCTGGGTTGTTTTTTTTGACACACCCTGTATATTATCTTCTCAGAAATTTTGACTACAAACTAAGGCTACAACTTGAAATTCTCTAAGGAAATAGGTCTAATTGAGCCGTATCCCTTTCAGAGCGGTGTGATAAGCTGTCTTGCGGCCCATCCTACCTGATCGATATAGTGAAGGACTCCATCCCATTGCCACTGGTTCCTGCAGGCCTGGTCACTCAGATTTTATGTCAGA
Source organism: Sabatieria punctata (assembly GCA_030248155.1). NCBI lineage: Eukaryota > Metazoa > Nematoda > Chromadorea > Araeolaimida > Comesomatidae > Sabatieria > Sabatieria punctata. The sequence continues at coordinate 53,598 of JASANB010005216.1, read as the reverse complement.
ATCGCAACCTGTTTGAGAAGGTAGATGCAATGTGCAGAAAGGATGGCCTGTGGGAAACCTTGAATCCCTGTAAAGGTAACAATCACTACCAAGTTTAGTTACCTTGAAAAATAAATGAACAAAAAATTTCAGACTACTTCAAAACTACAACAACCGCTATCCCCACAACAACGCCACTTCCCATAGTCACTACCTGTGAAGGTGGGCAACTGGAGCATGGCAAGCTCACAATCATCAGACAGTCCGCAGAAGGAGAATTCAAGAATGGTGACCAAGTCAGGTTCCAGTGTGACCAAGACTACTACCTCAGTAGCAATTCCACAATCCGCACCTGCAGGCCAACAGGCTGGGATGACGAAATACCAAAGTGTCTAGGTAACAATGTAACAAACAGTTGTGCCTTTATCAGGATAACTTTTGAATATTTTAGCGAACGACTATGTCGCTTGCTACTTCCATGAGCAAAAGATGGCCAACAAACAGTGTACAGCCATGTCCAATCTAAGCCACATTCAGTGTGCGCTACACTGCCGCAAGCTTCCCATTGGAAAGCAGATGTTCTATGGTGAGTCAGAGATTAGGGTTATAACAATTGACTCGTCCATTTACAGGTGTTGGTCCAGCAATCTGCTGCTGCTACGGCCCAAAACTCACGAACTTGATGGCCAATGAAAGGTACTGCGACCAACCCTGCTCAGGAAACATGCGAGAGACTTGCGGTCGGCACAAGGACACAAGGACTGGCAAAAGCAATGAAACTGGTTTAGTGTCGGTTGGCAAACTAACAGGTAAGGTGTCTTGCAGTCAAGCACAGTTGGTTACTTGAGTGTTGAGTGCAAAGCTCTTCAGAATCCTGCACTGAATCGGTGGGCTGGTTCCCTGGCCTGCAACACAGCTTCCGGCTCCACTACTGAATGGTTTCATCACTTGAGAAAGCCAGAAGTCTGTGCGATTCCACCCAGCTGATGCCTGCAACTTTTGTCAAGACCACGGAGTACTTTATGGCTAAGGCATTTATGTAAGTTAAGCATTACTTGGTGAGTGTGGACTGGTGAAAAACATCTCGGTTTCAGGCAAAAAGCGTTCCCGCTAGCCACAGGTCAGATCTGGCTGGACAGCAGCATGAACAACAAGACAAGCTGCACCTGTCTGAAGGCCAATGGATGGACCGAGCATACACATCGTGACTGGAGACTGCACAGCGGCCAGAGTTTTGTGCATGAAAGGTGAGTGCACGGCTTTGCGTTCTTAGAGAATCACACAAAATCTTCAGATCGTTGCACAAAACTGATGTGCAACCCTGCTCATCTGCTGGATGCAGTCAAGAGTTCAGTCCAGCATTTGCCAATGATTCCGGCCGGGCGAACCATCAACATCCTCTGCCAGCAGACACAGCTGCTGGACTCTGTGCTGGCTCTGTGCCTAGACGATGGCCAGTGGGACAGTGTGAATCCTTGCCATGGTGAGTGAAACCGGTTTCACTTGATGTTGACAGTTTTACTGGTTCATTTCAGACCACTTCACTGAGACAACCACAATTCCAACCACAACCACAGCTGCACCATACATGGGAGCTCCATATAGCGCTGTGGGCTGCTACCAACTGAAGGACAGTGGCAGACGTGGTAGAGAGAGGACAGCTGTGCCAGACAACTTTAACTGGCGGCACATAGATTACAACAGCCCAGGCAAATGCGCGAAACACTGCGAAAAAGCCAGTAAAGACAATCTCGGGCGCCCAAGAACCGTCTGGAGTGCGTTCGGTAGGGTCTTATTGAAAAGAAGCATTGGCTTTTTCACAAAACTGTTAATTTTCAGCGTTGTCAGGCCAGTTCTGCGGATGCACGCAACATCAGGAATGGGTGCTGGAGGGAAAAATGTAGAAGAGCTGTGCTCAATGATCTGCCCAGGAAATGTGTCGGCAATGTGCGGGGGAGAGAATAGAACGCTCAACACACGAGTGGCCGATCAAGTGGACGTTTACCACATCGGCTTTGGTAGGTTCTAGACGACATTGGTTCACTGCACTGAGCTGGCTCACTACAACCGACCCTAACCAAAAGGGGGGTCGAGGGGGGTTTCGCCCAGAGGGGGGTCCTAAATACGGCTGGAAATGCGTTTTTAGCACGTTTATTCAGTAAGGACGCTAAAAATCGCTATTTTAGACTGCCAAATGGCGTTTTAGAGCTAAAAACAAGCAAAACATGACAAAAAGGGCTTCAAAAATCCTCGATTTCTCTTCAATATCAGCAGTGGAAACGCCAAATTAGGATTCCAAAGGCTTTCAAGCGAATTTTAGGCTAAAAATTAGTGATTCCTGAGTCAATTTGTTAGTACTGTAGCCGTTACTAGCAGTTGCATATTTTGGTCGGGGGGTCTCTTAACCTGTCTCGGGGGGTGGGGTTGAGGGGGTTTGGCCTTTCCAGCGGGGGTAACCCTCCAAACCCCTCTAGTGCATGTATGGCTAGGGGTAAGCTTCAAAGCCCTAGTACAAATGGTCTGATCTACATATATGCAAATAAATAGGGGGCTAGGGGAGGGGTGGGTTTTTGCCTAGGGGAAGTTACTTGTGAGAAAAATCGGAGAATGAATTTTCTCCGAAAGTTTATGAGGCCAAAAATGGGGTTCCGGAAGCCTAACTTGGGGCTTCAGAGACTCTAAACATGGTTTTGGACCTCGGAGCCCTAATTTGGGTTTCAAAATATCTATATAAAATTCGAGAATGCAATTTAGCTGTATTATGTCGAATTAAATAGGGTTATTGCACATACATATAACAGGTCTTCCCCTGATGGGGAATGGGGTTGGGGTGGTCTGGCGCCGGCCGGGGGGTCTGACTGAGCCCAAATTTTGGAGGGGGTTGGGCACTAAAATCGCTCGAAAATCGTAAAAATTGCTATTTTTCGGTTAAAAAACCGTCCAAAATCGCTAATTTGGGCTGAAATACAGCTAAAAAGTGCTGTTTTACAGGCGAGTTTCGCAATTTTTATGTCTGAAATTGTAAAAAAATCGCAAAAATTTGCTAAAAAATTACTTGCCAGAAAAATCAGAGGGGGGTTCGAAAAATCGTCTCAGGGGGTTCCCATCCGGGGGTCTGGCCTAACTCGACAAGGGAACAGAACCCCAGACCCCCTGTTACATGTATGTTATTGCACCTTTTAAGGAAAAAAATAGGCTGTTTTGCACGTTTTAAAGCAAAAATATCGTTTTAATTGGTATTACCCCTGTTTTGAGCCGAAAAATGTCGCTGAAGCCCCACTTAGGATCGGAAAAGTTCCCCACAGCCGAAAACCTAGCCACATGTTTGATTGTTTGTTAGCACTTTTTAGGAATCTTTAGCCCAAAATACTGCTCTTTAGCACTCTACCCCCACTTTAGGCCCAACCTCTATTCTAAACTTTGGCAAATTGAGACTACCTGTACTAATTTCAAACGTTGATGACAGGCATTTTAGGAGACTGGTCGTTGGAAGCAACCAAGAAGGAACCAGTTCTCATGCCAGTCAGTGAGCCAGGGGACACCGTGAAAGATTGTGGGATGTGTTGGGTGCCCGGAACCGAAAGTTGCACGGAGACATTCGAAGGGGCCAAGCAGTGCCACTGCAGGCACAACTACTATGTAAGACATCCACCAGATGACCAACACCGAACTGCATTGAGTGACCTTACAGGGCCCAACGTGTGACTTTGACACAGACGATTGTGCCACGGAGCCCTGTCTGAATGGAGGAACCTGCACGGACAAGATCAAGGGCTTCCAGTGCCACTGCCCGCTGGGGTTCGATGGAGATCGGTGCCAAAACGATCTAAGGCACATCGATTTCTCCGAACCCCGCCACCTCGCAGAGCAGGTGAGCCACTGGACGGGCTGCTTAACAACTGTGGCTCTTTACGCGATCGCAGCCGTCCTTGTGGTCTACTTGAAGATATGGTGCGACTGCACGGTACTGTTCTACTTTATTTTAGAGTACCTTTATATAGTAGTGTCACTTCAGATGCCATCAATCGACATCCTGGGAGTGAAGTCAACATTTTTGATGGTCGGACACCTGGCTGTTCTCTTCACCAGGAACCCCCAAATGTTGGGTCTTTCTATGACCCAATGCAAGGCGGCCAACTTGCTGATGAACACCTCATTTACTAACGTTATGGTGCTTGAGTGCCTGGACGGCATCGTCCTGTGCACCTTCACCTTGGCCGCCTTCAATAACACCTGGGGGCATTTCTTCATCCGACACCCTGAGGTTTGTTCTGAAGATCTGGAGCAGTAAATAAATCAGTCTTCTAGTCAGACGCTTTCAGATTTACATCTTCCTCCCAATGTTCGGTGTTACTACATTTGTGGTGTCGCGGGCAGTGTGGCTCTGGGATGAAGGGCTTGTCACCGAATGGAGCTGCTGGACCGACGTACACCACAAGAACTGGTGGTGGTCGGCGCTCTTCGGCCCCTATTACAACTCAAGTTTCATCTTCCAATGGGCCCTCTTCTGGGTGGCACTGATCTGCATTGAATCAGCTGGATCGGCAAGCAGGTAACTGACATTCTTTTTTTTGTCCAGACTGCTCGCTAGCTTGATGGGACTTGAATAGCAATTCAGTCATCTTCTCTGCATCAAACACTAGCTGCTGGTTTTGCAGGGGGAGCACGAGAACCCGAGACAGATCAAGAGGACTGGACATAATCAGAACGAGCCAACGGGCCACCAAACTGCGATTCGGAATCCAGTACTGGTACAGGTAATTTGTTTAGCTAGTACATTTATGCATTCTTCCTCACTACACGGTACTGGTTTCAGACGCCACCGCACCAGGGATGACTGGTGGGAAATACCAGCCATGTTCACCCATCACGTCTTTGTACTGGTTGGACTGCCTCTGTTCGGACTGGGCATGATCGCTGGCCAATTGGGGGTGTACTACATCGATGCTGGCATGTATGGCAATGCAATCTGGCTGTACTTGGCACACGCCAGCTGGAACCTGATTGACGTGATCACAATTGGCCGTCCAGTAAGAGAGTAGAGTTTTGATCAGCAAGCATCTGGCTGAATGAATGATAACTTTCAGTTGTGGGCTTGGTTCGCCAGGCTCCTGATGAGAAATCTGCCGAGCTGGTGTCCAATCGTGCCCAAGCAAGACCCAATCACACTCATCCCTCTGGAAGAGTTCAAGAAGATGAGCAGAAAGGACTGGAAGAGATGGCAGGAGTTGAAGGAGAGGGAGATGAAGGAACAGAGGATGTTGGCGCGGGTCAGGCTGGAAAGATTCAAGTTGGATGAGCTACTCCAAGAAGTGAATCACACCTAGGGATGGGCAACGTAAATTAAAATCGGTAATTTACGTACGCGTTATTTCTGTTTAACCAGATTTTAATTTCCGTATTCGTAACGTGTTACGGAAATTAAAACGGCTAATTTCTTGCCGTAACGCGTTACGTAAATTAATTTCCGTAACGTCGTAACGACTAAGATTCCAGCCATACGTAAATTAATTTTCGTTTTTCTTCAAAAATCGCTAGTAGTTACAATGTAGTAGCAATCGAACATCGCGGAAAAAATTATAAAATGAACTGTATGCAATGCAAATATTAATTCTGTGTTTGTTCGATTGGAATTGCATTCGTATTTTTGAAATCTAACTTCACACCAAAAGGAAGGAATGAAACGTGGGTATGTTTTTTTTGGCTGAATTACTGTAGCTGCTGAGGATTTTATAACTGCGCAGCTACTAGCCAACTACGTACTACTACAGACTGTAGTCTACCTACCGCACACTGACCGTTAAACGTATGACAGTACTTACGTATAAGATTAAGACAACTATGTATGTAACTTCACTTCTCTGTTTGAATGCATTTTAAAGGTACAACATTTAGTTGGCAAGTCCGACTGAACCTGGATCTATTAATAGGTTTTTAACCTGAAATTTGTCGACTTGAACCTGAACCTGAACTTATTTTATTTCAGCCGGAGTTGAACCTGTTCCGTTTTATTGGACTTTCTCAATACGTTCAATGAAATTTTTAGGCAAACTATGTAAAATTTTCGGTTCGATTGCACAAAATTTTAAAGATTTCATGTTTTTATACCTATTTTCAAACTGAAACTGTCAGAAAACGAAAGTACACTGCCCTGTAAAGTCTGATCTATGTTCTTAACTGCCAATAGAAAGGCTTATAGTTAAGAAAAGTTCCAAGCAGCGCAAAATTTCTACAGTTTTTGGAGATATCAGTGGACTTGAACCTGAACCTACTGTCCAGGTTTTTCAGAAGATGGATGGACTTGAACCTGAGATTTCGATGTTGGCTTTGATTTGAACCTGAACCTATTTTTCAACCTCGAACTTTCCAACAGTAGTACAACACCTACACATGAATTTATAGTTGCCTGGCTTTTCTGCCTATTTTCTTATACAGGGAGATAGCATATTGACAAATTCAAGCCTTCAAAAACGTATCTATACGATATTCCGACCGTAAAATTTGCCGAAATTAACCGTTTTAGCAATTAGAAGAGTAGGATTGGGCTTCTGTGCGACAAGAAGGGCGAAAAATTTTCGAAATGTTAGGTTTAAAAGTCGCATTTAAGATTCAGTAGTAACCAAAAATATGTCTATAATACAACAAAACAATGCGGGGGCTCAGGATTCAACAGAAATATCTGTTTTGCGCTAGGAACGTAAATTAATTCACGTACGGAAATTAATTTACGTATTGCTAAATTTTAATTTCCGTATTCGTTTAATTTCCGTATCCAGATTTTTTTAATTACTGTAATTGTTAAGCGTAACGTAAATTAAAAATCGGCGCTTAATTTACGTTACGCGTTACGAAAATTAATTTACGTGCCCATCCCTAATCACACCTGGAGTCTGCCTGTGATTCCAGAGCCGACAGAAGTCCGAGTAAATCACACTGCAGCTTTGTTGATACATGATAATACTGTAGTCAAACATTCTGTTGCAGGAAGAACCACTGCTGGGCACTCGGGAGATGGTGGACATACCGCCACTGCCACATATCATCACTGTGCGGGATCCGAGGGCGTGGCGATTCGATCGGAGAGAGACGTGGCTGGAGCGGGACGATCAGCTGGACAAGGCGCACCGAGAATACCTGCGCCGCCACCCTCCCACGTACGATCCAAACAGAGTGCAATTTGACGTTATTGGAGATGAGGATGAGGAGGAAGTGTGAAGTCCCCAGGAAACATGAATCAATGTCTCTGCAAGTGTTCAGATACTGTTTGCGCTCAGAAAAATCTGTACTGACCTTTCAAAAAGGCCAAAAAGCCAGTTGTACATAAGTCTCAAAGGTACAGGTTGATCTAGTTTATGCTCTTCCAAAGCCCGACCTTTTGATTCTGAACAGAGTCTGAAACTCATTGACATGCAGGTTTTCCTGAATCTTTTTTGTGAAGATTATGATTTTGGTGATATTTGCTGCAAAGTTTGTCTTTGTGTTTGCGAGCTACTCTACTTCTGATTTTTGTTCTGCTGTTTGTACGGTCAGTTACATTTTGCTGTTTGTACGTTTGTACAGTGGAATCGACTTTTTCTAGCCGACGGAATTGTCAAGAAAGCAAATACCGTATGATTATTGCAGAATCTACAAACCGTACAGATGCAATGATTTGTTGTTTTTGCTATTGGATGTAGTGCAGACTGCATAGTTTTGGTTGGAGAAAATGGGAAACAGTTGAGTAGAATTTGGCACAAAATACTCCTGCACAGCTCCTGAAAACCGACAAATTTCAACTGCGTTCTTGCCGTCATATGAAAGTCACATACGTACATCACATCCCCGCAACTGAAAAACCAAAACGTTAATTTATAATTGAAGAAACGCTTTTTGCTACGCATGCTTCAGAGGCTGACGGAGGAGAAACAGAACTGCATTTAAGAAGGTGCATTCATACTTTTGCAGAAAAAGATCGCCCAGCGACTTTTCGGTTGAAAACTCGTTTAGAGTATTAAACTCACCCAAACGCCGCGCGAGATCTTTCCGCCGGCGACAAAAATCTACAAAAATGTAGTTAAAAAATTGAACAATTTTTTGTCTCCCCCGGCCTTTTTATGTTCAATTTTCAATGGCAGATATGTATGTGTAAATGATATTGTTTTAGTGCGAAACGGCTATAACAACGCAGGGGAGCGCTCAACCGGGGCGGGTGGGAAATTTGCAAGAAGCTCGCAAAAATGTCTGTTGAGCAGAAAATTTTTATCTATGTACACAGAACGACAGTTTTTCTTGTCGACTGGCGATCTTTTTCTACGCGAGTTTGAACGTACCTTTAGAGTCAATTATCATTTCACTTTGTGCGAAAACAGATTGGAAGTAGTGTTTCCGAGTAAATTTATTTTGAAAATAAGTAACTATTAAATTGCTTGCTCAACCTTCAGAAGAAAATAACTTGCTATTAATTTTCTTGGTTGTTGGTACCCAAATTCTGAAATTTAATTCGATACAAATTTGTTATTTGATGTGAATTAAATATCAATTTGCTAAAAGCAATACTCAATTCCTGAGGAAACCTGGCTCGTGTCAGTCCAAAATGAGTTGACCTTTCTCCAGATGGCGACAAATGGTCTACAAATTAGCATTTAATGAGTTGATATCTTTGCTATAACCATGAAGAAGGTCATCTTTGGACTGAACTTGTTGTTTTTAGCTAGACTTTGGTTAGTAAGCTGCCAAACCAAGCAAATTTATACCAATCAATTTTACGGAATTTAATATAATTTTAATTTGTTTGACAGTTATCGAGAGAAATTAAATTTGTTATTGAATTTCTATTTACTTGGTGATTTTGGCCAAAACGATTCAAGTTTGTTATTTAATTTTCATTTGATCGGAAACACTAATTGGAAGCTACAATCCATTTGTGCCCAGGCAACCTACCCGCAGCAACTCTTTCTTCACTCAACCCGATTTCGCCTATAGAGGCAATCGGACAGTACAGCCCTCTCTCTGTCAAACATACATACGTTATTCTTCTCGGACACGACTCTCTGCAATCTAACAGTAACGGAGGAAAGACGGAAAACAGCCAAACACTGTTGTTTTTCTTTTTCCCACCACCCGCTCGATCGCCACTAGGTTACGCTTCTTCGACTGTTTCACGAGAGTCTCTCTCTCTTGCACTAGAGGTGTTCACGAGCCTAAAAATCGCGGCTGGGCTCCACTCGGCTCGGCTCGATTGTGAGCTCTGTTTAGATCAGGTCGTTTGTGCGCATGCGTGACACCATAGAATCAATACCTGAGCTTTTCCTCTCTAATTACGCGATTTTTTATGGTTGATAGCTCAAAATAATGTAGCAAACATAGAAATTAAACGAAAATTAGCCTCCAAGAGCACAATATTTTCAAAATTTAATTAAATTTCACACATTTTTAAGTTTGTAGCGCGTTCTGGGCTCGGCTCGGCTCCGTCCGAGAGCTTTCTAACCTTGATAACCCTCCGGAAATGACCACCCCAAAACGGGCATATCCCGGATTTGACCGGTTCGCTGTTCAGAACCAGACCCGAACAAAAAATCCGGGCTCACGAGCGCTTTCTAACCTTGATTTCCGAGAGCTTTCTAGCCTTGATAAAACCCTCCGGAAGTGACCACCCCAAAACGGGCATATCCCGGATTTGATCGGTTCGCTGTTCGGAACCAGACCCGAACAAAATATCCGGGCTCATGAGCCCAGATGGGTAGGTTCAAAACGTTCTTTTGGTTCGGATTATAATGTTCGGAAAAGACATGACCTTTTAGAATTCAAGTTCAGATTACCTCTTTGAGTATCAGTCTTCAAAATTTTCTGTCTGTCCGCATGGACATTTTGCCGAATGCGGACATGCAGCAAAATGTTGAAATTCGCGTCGGACACATTATCCGTGTCCGGTTTTATCATGCGGACATTTTCGTCCATCGATGCGGACAGACGCGGACAGAGACGTCCGGATTGGCGGACAGAGGCGGACAGAGCCGGACAGAGATGTCTAGATTGGCGGACAGAGACGTCCAGATTGGCGGACTACAAACAAATCTGTTTTGCAGTTCAGGTTTCGCGCTAGTGGTTTGCTTTTGTTGTTTTACCTGGAAATCACCCTAAAAATCGGTTTTACACAACGTTCTCATACCTCTTTGAGTATCAGTCTTCAAAATTTTCTGCCTGTCCGCACGGACATTTTGCCGAATGCGGACATTCAGCAAAACTGTCAAAATTCGCGTCGGACAGATTATCCGTGTCCGGTTTGATCATGCGGACACTTTCGTCCATCGATGCGGACAGAGACGTCCAGATTGGCGGACAGCCGCGGACAGAGATGTCCAGATCGGCGGACTAGAACAAATCTGTTTTTCCGTTCAGGTTTTGCGCTAGTGGTTTGCTTTGCTGTTGTTGTTTCACCTGGAAATCACTGTGTAAAAATCGTTTTACACAACGTTCTCATGCAATTTTACCGGTAAGGTAACCAATGTTAGTGCTGGCACGTAAAGGATACTACTACATGGTGTTGTGTGATAATTGGCAAAAGTTCAGCTGCTAATATTAGTGGTCGATTGTTAGTGTATGCATTGCGTCCTTTGGCTTCTCTTGGCTGGTTGTCCTTAGAACAGAAGTGAGACTCGCCTGTTATGGTAAGTTCTTTTTCTTTCACTCTAGTTATTCATTCCTGTTAGCTCACTTTTACCTGATGGTTTTAAAACTGAAGTGAAATTTCAAAATGAAAATACACCTGTTCTAGATTGTAAATAATCACCTCTACTAGCTCCTTAAGGATCACTCCAAGTGTCCGCCGGAGTGTCCGGCCAGACACCAAAATTTCGTCAATTTTTCCAGTTTGTCTCAGACATTTCAGCAAGGTGTCCGAACCACTGTCCAAACAACAGTGAATGTGCTCAAATCATATGGGCCATCTATCTCTCCAGGACAAACCTCTGAGTGCAAGTGTTCTGTCCGGACTTGTGGCTCCAGCAGTTCTGTCCAGGTTGTCCACTCCTTTGGTTTTGTCCTGACATCTATCTCTCCAGGACAAACCTCTGAGTGCAAGTGTTCTGTCCGGACTTGTGGCTCCAGCAGTTCTGTCCAGGTTGTCCACTCCTGTGGCTTTGTAAGGCCATCTATCTCTCCAGGACAACTCAGTTTCCCAGTGTCCGAGGCTAGCCAGAAAATTTGACAAAATTTTTGTGTCTAGCTGGACACGCGTGTCTGCCCGGACAGGCGCGTATCTGCCCGGACATATCGTTTTGTTCATCACTGATGACAAACATGAATCCTAAGCAGCTAGTGCAATTAATCTTGAAAAATTTTTTTCTTTCAGAGTCATGGCTGCTCAGCCGTCTGGCAGTAGAGAATATAGGTAGAGCTGCTGAGCCTGTAGAGGTAACATACAGTAGGGACCCTTAAGGGTCCCCCTAGACCCCCAGACCCCCATCTCTTCAATCATTCTTTCAGCTGCTCACTTAGCCAGACATCCGGTTGATGAGAACGATCCTGGTCATCTGCTGATTGGAACCTCACTCAGAATTAGAGACCTGCATTTGGACAAGTCTCTGAAAACAGCCTGGAGAATACAGAAGAAACCGATGCAATGTGCATCAGCAACTGGCCTGGACACGGACGGCTTGTACTGTTTGTAGGGTGCCGCTCTGCACAAACACCACATGTTGGCGCCTTTGGCACCAACAAGTTGACTATTCATTTGATGACACGGAAGCTTGAGGATCCGAAAAACCGTGCATTAGAAGTCATTACTGAGTTGCTCTTTGAATGCGGACTGTAAGTGGCTGAGGACTTTGTCTGGCGGACAGTGTCTAGATCTGATGGGCTATAGCCAATATACTGTTATGTTTCCCATCAGCACCAGTACTGAAACTGATTATACATACTGGTCGTTTAATCTTGTCGTTTTGTCTTCTAAGTCTATCCTTGTTACACATTGGCACTGTGTGCTGATTGTCTGTTGTGTACTTATATCATTACTTCTTAGTTGTAGAGTGATAGACACCCTGTTATGCAGTTGAAAAACATTCAATGTAACCGTGTTTGGTTTTAAGTAAATGTGCTGCTGCTTTCATTATTTCCTAATACTGGTCCAACACAAAGCAAAAATGTCTGAACTGAAGTACACACTGGAGTGCAGTCTGTTTAGGTACTTTCTGTCCAGTCAACAGACAATCTGTCCGTGATCTTGTCCGGTGTCCATACTGTATGTCTGCTGTTCGCTCGCTTTTTCTGTCAATTTTCAATCTGTCCGGGTAGCGTACATTTTGTCCACGAATGTCCGGTGGACGGACGATCTGTCCATGATGTTGTCCGGCGTCCATATGTCTGCTGTCCGCTCGCTTTTTCCGTCGATTTTCAATCTGTCCGGGTAGGGTGCATTTTGTCCACGAATGTCCGGACTTCCGAGTCGGCGAAAATGTCCGGTTGATCAAATATGATCAACCTGATACTCAAAGAGTTACGTTGAAAACGAACCAAGATATCGAGGATGAAATGAACCTATTTCGATAAACAGATGGACATTTTTCCATTGCGAAGTATCCCTGGATTTGCTGTCAACCGAACTATTCGTCTGAACCATTTATACTCTCGGATTTGCCGATCAACAGAACATCTGATGTGAACCATTAACCCCCGCCAACAGATCATGTGCAGATCTGCACACCCCAACACTTCGCATTTTGCAAAAGCGAAGTGTTTTTTGGATCTATTCAGCGTAGAAAAAACACTTCGCGTTTTTGCCGAAAACCTGTTTTTGCGAAGTGATCTAACTATTCGTCTCAAATCAAAGTGCGAAGTGATCGACTTGCAATTTAAGACTTCGTCAGGCCAAAACGAACTAATCGCTGATTGGTCGACTCTTTGAGCGTGCGTCGTAAAGTTGCGCCAACTCCTCATTTGATCCACGCTGTAGCAGGCCGCTGACCAGTGCTATTAGTAGCATAGTTATTTATTCTGTGGTTGGCTGCTGTACTCATACATGCACTACATTATTTTACTACATCCATTGTATCAACACTAAAGATGTGTGGGATTTTATGCCGGTCTACCAGCAACTAGGCATATGCTAGCAACCCAACATCGCGTTACAGAACAGAAAAAAGCTTGGAATAAATAATCGGAGTAAATAAATAATAAAAAACAGATATTTCATTGTTTCCACTGTCGGTACTGCTTTGAAACCTCGTTTAGAGTAAGTCGTCGCTCTCCTTTTTCTTTTTTCTATTTTTTTGCGGTTTTTTGGCTCCGCCCACAGGTCTGATACGAAGTCTTCTCGAACACTTCGCATTTGCACTCAAAAAAACAATTCGGCTAGCATTTTCAGAGCGCCGAAATTGTGTCGGTGTTGGTGCGAAGTGTTTATTTAAGTGTTCGCATTTTTCGTTAAATCCGAAATTTCGGCAGTGCTTGGAAAGACTTCGTCTTGAGAGTGATATGTTGGCGGGGGTTAATCAAACTCCCGGATTAGCCGATCAATAGAACATACGATATTATAACTTTGTTTAGGGTAGCAGGGTCGGAGCATTTAATAAGTAACGGCTACATTGTAAAAAATACTTGTTTGTGATGCGAGACAGCAGCAAGTACATACGCAATGTGCGTATCAAACACAAATCTGCGCAATGCACACCCACGCACAATCGTCTCTGTCAAATTCTGTCAGCTTTCCAAGCAAAACGCTGCACCACTTGTGTAGAAATAGTGAAAGTGGCGAACAGGCGGTTGAGAAAGAAAAACGTGGATATGACGCACAATTGAGACTGCGCACAGTAATTGGCGCAACAGTCTGTGCGGTGCAGAAATACGGCTCGGGCTGTTGGATGGAACCCATGAACGCCGTCATCGCAAAGTAGCCATTCTTTCGGGCTCCCTTCCCACCTTGCGCAAAATCGCAAATGAAGAGCTAAAGTGGTTCCACCAGTCCTATATGTACCAGTACCATTTCTGACTCATTACTTGGCCGCGTCGGTGGCTCAGTGGGTAGCAAGCATGCCTCTGAGTCACGGCGGCCGCTGCATCCCTAGTGGTTGTAGTGGTTCATCCTCTCGGCGTGGCAAGTTTCTTGCTGCAAAGAGTTGGTCGTCGGCACAACGCTCCACCCAGGCCACCGAAAGCTGGTTACAGCGAGTAGATAAAATGGGAACCAACTGGATCTGCCACAGCACCAAAGCCGCTCCTACAGCATGCCAACTTGGAGAAAGAACAATGACGTCAGGAGCTGTCTGAGAGACCAGCAATAAGGCTGATACCGGTTTGCGTATGGCCGGGACGGCCGTTGGGATCTGGCAGCACCATGACGTCAACACGCCAGGGACTTTCTTAGTAACTGGCGTCCAACAGCATGGCTAGAGTGGCTGGCAGTGATAGAAGGGAAACGTCCGAGATGACGAAACTACGGGGGTTGCGCAATGGATCGCAAGGTCTGAGCGTAGGGCCGTAAAAGGCCCCCCCCCGCACATCGGATCGGATCGACTCATTACTTGTGCAAACCGGCGGCTGCAAGGCTCCATCTTAGGACCTCTGCTCTTTCCTCGCTATGTTAATAATCTTCCTTGGGCTATTCAGCGAGTCAAATTGACGCTGTTTGCAAATGTTACGAATCCTTTTCAGACCAGCAGAAGCTGAGAATGGTTGCCAGACTCCTCAGTTGGCAACAGTGGTGGCTCCCACTTGGATGCTGTTGGTAAATGGTGTCAAGAGAACTACCATCGAATCAGTCAAAAGGACTACTTGATCATGATTGGCACAGCTCAGAACCGCCGCTTTAGAACAGCCAATCAGTCTGCAGCTCCATCACCAGCCAGCAGCCAGAATGTGCTTAGCCTCTGAGTGTTCGACCAGGACCGAGCTTTCTGTCGCATCTTGAATCGGTGTCAGAGCGTTGCAAATGAGACCTACAGTAGTTCGTCATGAGCAAAGTGAGGAGCTGTCTGCCGAGAAAGACGCTCATTCGTACCATTGAAACTACCGTGCTGGCCAAGATGTACAGCGTGGGCAATTTATCCATGGCTGGTTTCGCCTTGCCTGGATGGGGGTACCAAACTTCAAAAAGCTCCAAAACGCCTGGAAATGTGTTTTTAGCACGTTTGTTCAGTAAGGACGCTGAAAATCACCATTTTAAGCTGCCAAATAGCGTTTTAGAGCTAAAAAAAGCAAAAAATGACAAAAAGGGCATCCAAAAAACCCCTATTTCTCTTCAATATCAGCAGTGGAAACGCCAAATTCGGTTCCCAAAGGCTTTTCAAGCGGATTTTAGGCTAAAAATTAGTGATTTCTGAGCCAGTTTGTTAGTACTGGAGCCACTACTAGTACTTGTATTTTTGGGTCGGGGGGTCCCTTGGGTCCCTTAACCTGTCTCGGGGGGGTGAGGGGGAGTTTGGACTTTTCAGCTAGGGGGTAACCCTCCCAAACCCCTCTAGTACATGTATGATGAGACCTGTAGTTCGCCATCAGCATAGTGAGCAGCTGCCTGCCGAGAAAGATGCTCATTCGTACCGTCGAAACTACCATGCTGCCCAAGATGTATGTACATAAGCTCTTCAGCTTGCTGTACGCAGCATCAGTCATCCAAACAGCTCTTACTAAAAGTTGCATCGCTCTTTCAAGAATTGATTTATCTAATAGAGGTTGTTTTTTGCGGACCCGGTGTATTATTACCGCGCGCTGATCGCCTGCATTCTGAGAAAGTAAATAAAACTGGCAATCGGGGTTATTGTCCAAATCTTGTAGGCCAGAATTTGAGTTCGGTACTTCAGTTCGGTCAGCGGGTCAGACTACGGAGCTTCATCTCGCTCAATTGTATGGTCGCATTTCATCAGCATTTCCACCAAGTTGACCGCAACTTGACTACTGGCAGAGCAGAAGAGTCTGATTAACAAAGCAATATCGAGTATGCTGCTTAGTTTCTGAGATGATTACAATCAAATTGGAAGCAGTTATTTTGGCATGACATGAACAAGAGGGATTTTTATTAATATTCCATTGCAGTTCATAATAAAACAGATTCTTCTTGCTGCTGAGGGCTGACGTAACAAGGCTTTACTGCTGACACACTCACTCTGTTACTCCACCAGTAAAGCCTCGTTAGCCATCAGCAGAGAGAATCTGTTTTATTATCAAGTGCAACGGCCCGTGCACATCTCTGGCGTGGGGCAAAATTCAGAATTCTTGGTATGAGCCTTGGTGGGTCGGTTGTGGAAGAAGAATCTGTTTCAAGAAGGTGAGAGAGACTCAGGGGTAGATCGAGTGGTAAGGATAGGAAACACGGCCCATGTAGAACCAGAAGAAAGAAATGCAGGTAATTTGTTCCATCTACCGAATATAGAAAGAGTACATGATGGAGAAATGCATGCAGTTCCAACCTGACGCTATTTGTTATTCTGCAAGTGTTTGTGACTGAGAGAGAAACTGTTGGTACTAAACCTTTATTATTGAGCCGTAATCTGATGTAGCACCGCTTTTTATCTCTGCTGCGTCAATTAGATGGGATAAATTGGGGTATTTCGTGTGCCCAGTTTACATGTGAATTCAAGGCGCATCTGTTTGCGGCAAGTGGGTAGATTAATGCGCACCTACTTGGTCCAAATTCCATTCTATGTACATCGTCAAATAGAAAATTTCTTGTGCCGAAATTTAAACTAAATATCTTTGAAGTTACAGCTAGATTGGCTACGGTTTCCCTACTCTACTCTACTCGTATAAAAATACTAGAATCCCAAAAATTTTCCCAAATTTTGCTCATTTGGAAGCAGTCCTTTTTGCAGTTTTGGATTGGTGCGGAAGCAATCAGTGAGTGTAACTGGACCAACAACAACTAACTGCATGTTGTGGTGGCTCGCATTCAAGAGCTTGATTCTACTTGTATGTACACCCATTCTCCCATAAAACTTCTATTTGCTGCCTCTCCTTCTTCTTACACATACACCTACATACATACATACGTACAATATGGTGTCATCTGCTTATTGAAGCAGCAAAATGCACTTAGTTTAGCAGACGTACAGTATCTGCGTAGGTAGTAGGCATACATGTAACAGGGGGAGGGGGTCTCGGTGTCTCCAACCCGACTTAGGCTAAACCGCACGGATGGATGACCCCCGAGACGATTTTTCCGAGCCCCTCCTAAGTAAGCAATTTTTAAGCCTAAACACAAACAGCCTAAGCTGAAGCCTAAGCCAATTTCATACACAAAAGCTGCCAAAATCGCCTGACAAAAACAGCACTTTTTAGCTGTATTTCAGCCCAAATTATCGACTTTTAGCCAAAAAAATGCGATTTTATTGCGATTGTTGAGCGCTTTTAGTGCCCAATCCCCTCCATCGAATGTGGGCCCAAATTAGCGATTTTTGACGATTTTTTAGCCGGAAAATGGTTTTTTCGCGAATTTTGAGCGTTTTTAGTGCCCAACCCCCCTCCATCGAGTTTGGACCCACAACCCCTTCGGTGGATGACCTGTTATACGTATGTATGGAGGTTCTAGGGGTCCCACTTGGGGCCGTAGTGCAATTTTACACTTCGAAAAAGGGGTTAGGTCAGAGCCTGAGCTGAGGGTCCAACCCCCTTTGCTCATGTCTTCTTTGGGATAACTTTGTTTTTAGCAGTAGGGTATGAGCATTTTACAAGTAACGGCTGCATTGTACAAAAATACTTGTTTGTGACACAGCTGCAAGTACATTGCAATGTGAGTATCAACAATGCACGGAAACATTCAGCATACTGTATATGCAGGGTTCAGTCACAACACAGCACTTTATCATTGTACTGGTCTGTCTGTATGTAGTGTTTTGTTTGTGCTAAAATCTGATCAATGGCCTCTAAAAAAGCTGGTGCTAAATTACAGAAACAGGTCTGTGTGTTATTTATGTGCTTGTGAATTCAACTCAATTCTTTTCAGACAACTGCAACCCCAATTAAGAAAACTCAGGTGAGTGAGTTTCATTAAGTTGTTTTCAACTTCAGCAGGTCTGTTTCAGAGTCCCGCCACCAAGTCCGAACTATCTGTAAGCTGTGACTTCCAGAACAATCCAATGCCATCGACTGCGTGAGTATTTTAGGGTCATCAACATAAAAAAGTTCACAGGTCCACCTTGTCTGATGATGAGCCCCATTATGATAATCTGGCCAACGTACTAGCATCGGTAAAGAAGAAGCTGCATCTGCAACCACAATCTAAAGGTACCACCGACACCCAAACTTCCTAATAAGCAGTTAGTGGTTTGTTTTCAGAAGTTAACGGAAAAGCAAAGCAACAGAGGCCACCAACTTCACCGCATACCGAGGAGGCGGAATCTCTACGCACAGAAGAGGCTCAGGCAGATGCCTTTGTCAGCCTGTCAAGACAGGACTAAACTCAAACTTTTCAGGAGAAATGTTGTTCGCGCAAAAGTTTGATTGTGACGGTGGTTGTACTGGCAATTGTGACATCGTTGTTAACGGTAGCATTGGCCGTCATCCTGGTGCTCAGCTTAACTGGTATTTTATGACTGACTCACTCCACTTGCCATTTTCTACTTACATTCACCTGTGATGTCTTTCTGTTGAAACTCAGTTCTACAGTGCACAGTCAGTGTATTTTCTGATCAATAAATATTTGTGCATTTAGCTTCAGAATTCAGCTCCCTTGCCATGTGGATTTCTTGCAAGTGTGCCTACTACGCGTGTATCGTTAACACCAATGCAAAACTGTGCAGATGAGATAAAACAGCTTTACTGGTTGCAATATGCTACGCACACCGGTGTAGTTAACGTATGTACGCATGTGTACTCTCCGATCTGAGTGAAAAGCAAAATTGATGGTCAAACCGCTTATGAAAATAATTATGCAATTTCAACTATGATGTATATAAGGTGTAATGAGAAAGAAAAGACAGAAAGAGTACAAAGAAAGTATGGAAAAAAGATTCGCGCTTGGAATTTTTGTCCAAACACAGTGTAAAAGCCAACCTTTGTGCAAAGACGTTCATTGTTTCCATTTACTGGTTTCTAGTTTCTGTACACCATGAGTTCTGTGTTTACTTTGTTGTGTTCATGTGGGGACGCTAGTTATGTCAACGCGTTCGTCAATCAATGTTGGCAGTATGACTTCAGACGCACGTAAACTGCAGAAGCAAGACCAAGTACTGTAGACAATTCGCGTCGTTTGCAACGTCACTGCACAGTACAAAGGTGACTTGCTGCGCGCTGATTGCGACGGTGATGTACCCGTTGCCGAGACACGCTGCCACCATGTAGGATTGAACCGCCCTCCACATCCAGACCACTTCTACCACCTCTGCTACCTCTGCTGCAACACCAACAACTGCAACAACCAAGACCAACCCACCACTGTCCGCCCCACTACCCAACCCCCACACCCTCACTGCCACCTCCAGTGGTCTGCTACTCAGCTAGAAAAATTTGAATTTCGCGCCAACCAGTAGACATAGAAAGGCTGGAGTTATTGTGTTTGAAAGCTCGCCGCAATCCACGTGGAATGGTGGGAGGCCTATTTCTGTGCCCCTTGAAGCGATTGTGTTTGTCAGAGAGTGTTTTGCATTGTAGCTACCGTGTGGTTGTTTTGTGTGATTGCTGGTGCGTTGTGTGTTTGTGTTGTGTTTGCTACTGACACCCATAAACTCTTTCATTTGGTGCCGAGACCCTTCGAGCCAACCATCAATTTTCCCTCAACACCTTCGTGATCGTCAGGCTCAGATGTAGCCCGGTTTTGACGCTCACCCAATGTTTCATCGTGATACAACCATGTCGTCTCCCAATCCACCTATCACAGCAGCTGATCCAGTGATCCAACATCTATCTTTCGGTACTGACCCTACTGTCTTTCCGGCCATGGTCTACACTGGCGCAAGCGTCAACAGAATTAGTTCTTCAGTTGCTCATCTAACAAAGGCTTACTGGTTGCATCGCATTCCCAAAAGCTATATTATGATTTCTTCGTCTGGTTCACCTCGTTGGTGTGATGTGGTTCATCTGCCTGTCTCATCTGATCGTCACCACTGCACTCGCATGTCTTTCGTGGTGAACGCAGTGGGCACAGCACCTGACCATATCGGTCTTACTTCTGCAAGCGCAGCATCTCTTGGTTTCCGAGGCAATCAGGCACTCGTTGTTTCGTCTTTGGTGGACAGCTGTCTCTCAAGTGATTCTACTGATGTTTTGCCGCAGGCATCTTTTCAAAGCGCGCTTATTGGGGCACACGTGGACGATCCGATCGATGCGACCCCTGCTGCACCTATGCGTTCAGCTTTGTTTCTGAGTACTCACCAAGATAGTTCTGTTCTTTTGGAAGTGAATGATGAAGGAAAGGCTCTCGATCCATGTTCTGGTTCTGTGGATATCCAAGTCGGCTCATTAGATACTCCCTTCAGTGGGTTAATGGTCGATGCTCCTTTCAGTTCTGATGTTCTTGTTTTGCCGGCAGAAGATTCGGCTTTGTTCGTGAGTACTCTCCAGGACATCCAGCATGGTTCGGTTGGTGATTCTTTGCAAATGCATTCAGTTGTGGGTGGTCCTGTGTTCTTTGAAATGGCTAGGAGAAAGGTAAAGAGAGTGAGAAGGACGAGACAGGAAAAGAAGGTTGAAGAGGAAAGAGGAAAGTTGGTGAGAGAAAGAAGGATGATGAGGCAGAGAAAGAAGGAGGAAGAGTAGAAAGAGGAGGAGAGGAAGATAAGAAAGAAAGTGATGTGGATCAAGATTTTGAGAAGTAAAAGGATGTAAAAAACGAGGAAGGATGGTGAGGAAGAGAAAGAAGGTGAGACCGAAAGGGGCGAATGATACCTTCCTGCAACATTTGCCTCAAAAGTTATAGGCGCTTGACGAAGTGGCGCCCATCATATTTTGGAAAAGTCCGTCGTGCGACCCCCCTGGTCTGCACTAAACCTGTCTAAAACCGACGTCACGGTCTGCAAGTCTTGTCTGCAAAAAATCAGAAACGTCCATAATACTCTCTCTTTTGTGGTAAGACAAGTTGAAAACGTTAGAAAGATTGAAAGTAACGATTGAGTTCAAAACATTTGTCAGTTCTTTTTTCAGTATGTGCTTCTGTTTCTGAATTTGCAAAAAACTTATTTACAGTTCCGCTCTCAAACAAAAAGGACTGACGCGCCCTGTCGCCAACTGCTTCAAAAATAGTGTTGCGCTTTTAATGGACTAGGGACGGACAATGCCAGATTACTGTTGTTTGGGTATGGGATTTTTAGGAATCGGTTCGGTATGGGTAGGTATTTTTCGGCATACCCAGGAATCGGTTCGGTATGGGTAGGTATTCGCAAAAATACCGGTATACCGGTATTTATTCGGTATTTGCTGAAAATGTTTAACGAAGTCAAAATGCTGAATTTCCCATATAAAAGGCCTTGGATTCAGTCATTTACAAGGTCAGAGGCTATAAAATTCATCAAAAGCAATGGCATTTACAGTATGTTAGGAATTTTTTAAAATTATTTTTTAGTTTTACTGGAGTGAAAATCGTTTCTATAAATAATTTTGGCTAGGAGAAATGCTTCCATTCTAGCGTAGTTTTAAGGCCTCCTAGTGTACAGTATGAAGGGCTATTCTGTTGATTGTGAATGTACTGTACAACAAGTACTGTAGATACAAAGTTGATTATGGAGCCGGTGTGAAGTTAAGCGAAAACTAGACCAACGCTTTCTAGTAACAAAGCAAATTTGGGACAGGGAGTAGGGTCAGAGGACTAAAAATCCTTTAAATTCGATATTTTGGAAGGATATCGTAATAGAATGTGTTTCTGTATGCCCCAAAAATGCAAAATTACAAAGAAAACATTGTGATCATAGGGAATTTTCGATAACCACTTCGAAAAGACCGAAATTCCGAACCCGCGACATTTACCTGAAACCGGATCACATTTACCTGAAACCGAATCACATTTACCTGAAACCGAATCACATTTACCTGAAACCGAGTCACGTTTTTTATTCCGAACGCAAAAACGGGTTCGGTTTCTGATTTTTAGGGCAGAGTTTTTTTTTGCCTGAATCTTTCAAAGGTTCGGTTTTTATAAAACCGAATGTGACATTTTGCAGAATCTTTCAACCGAATCTGAGGCGTTTTTTCCGAACCAAAATTGTGTTCGTTTTAGTCGTGTTGGGGTTCACCCCGAACCCAGATTTGGAGGTCACCCGAACCTTCGTTTGGTATGACCCGAACCTTTGTTTTGTTATGTCCCGAACCTTCGTTTGGTATGACCCGAACCATTACCAGAATTGATCCATTTGTTCTCAGAATGTTCTCTGAAAAGTTTGCGCACTATGCACAATTGAATTATTGAATTTGCTGTTTATTTTGCAGGTATTATGACTGGATTTAGCTGCGTATCAGAATGTTCTGCCTATGTGTTCGGCCATACTATGCACTTTGTGAACACTGGTGTAGTGATACAATGTATGCTATGCAGCTTTTAAGATTCATGTGTTGCAATTAACTAAACAAAAACGGCAAAGACGTCAATCAAAAAACAATTGAATGAACACAGATAATAGCAATACAGAATCAGTACAAGCCAAACTAATGCCAGCACTTGGCAGAGCTACACAGTTTTGTTGATAGCGCGCGCCTTAGCGAAATAACTAACATCACCACTACGCGTGGGATCGTCAAAGAAAACTCAACATTAGTGTGAAAAGACCAATCGCAAAACCCCGGGCACAGCCGGATCTGACAGCAAAACACATGAAACCAGTGTCCTTCCTCTGTATGTGTGCCATGCACATTCCCTGAGTGCAGGGCACTAGTCTGTGCTGATGGTGGTGTTTGAGCCGGAACTCAACTCAATAAAAATTCGGGTGTCTTCAATAAAGATTCGGGTGTCTAGAATAAAGATTCAGATGCAAACATAGGTTCGGCTTTACCTAGATTCGGGATTGTTGCGGGTTCGGGATTGTTGCAAAAACGGGTTCGGTACAATGATTCCAATTTGGCTTCGGAATTTTTGGGATAGTTTCGGGCGCAAAAATTAAAGGTTCGGCCGACTAGGCACGGGTAGGGTTCGGTTTTTCAAAATGTGACCAAAGATTCGGAACAGCATTTGACGAACCAACCTAGGGGGTTGGACGAACCGGTGACATTTACCTGAAACCGAATCACATTTACCTGAAACCGGATCACATTTACCTGAAACCGATTCACATTTACCTGAAACCGAGTCACGTTTTCCAGATCTACGGATATATCCGTGCGGTTTTTTCGAAGTGGATAAAAATTACAATAAGCTAGACAAAAATACCGATTCCCAAATACCTGGGTATTCCCAAAATAATCGGTATACCGGGTATGGGTATTTATTAAAATACCTGGAATCGGTAGGTATTTATTGGGTAGGTATTCCCAAAAATACCCATTTTTCGGTATGGGTTCGGTATACCCAATCAACAGTATGCCAGATACTGGCCAACTGTTGACACGGCCAACTCACCAACACTAATTACATTCGGCTGACACCCCTTAAACAGCACCAAGAAAGGCGTGCAAACGATCCCCGGCTGTTGGCTTAATTCTGGCAGGTCAAGCTGTTTGAGTGCGGGACTGTAATTGCCTGTTCCACAGGCGTCTAGCTTCCAGTTCAGCAATATTATTGCACATGACATCTACTATTAATGCAGACGCTTTCTTGGTTTTGTCAAATATCAGTAAGGTAGTTCGAATCTATGTAAGTTATGGGAGGGAGAGAGAGGCATCGTCAATTAATCGTTTAGTTTTGACAGGTCATGCAAAACCAGTTATTAATGACAGGACCACCCAGAACCTATCGCCAGGGCCAATCTGCGCTGTTGAGGGCAACAGGTTTCTAAAATCATTTTGCCTGCCTGCCGCTATCGTTTAAAGTTGTTCTTCCTCCAGCTCTTGCCTTTATCCATGAGACAAAACATTGACATTAATATCAGAGAAGTTACTGAATGCGAGCACTTGTGCTTGCGTTGAGATATGTGAAACCAAAACTGTACCAGTTGCGAAAAATTGTTTGCAAGTTTGGTCGCAATACGTACTTCAAAATTGTGCAAAAACCGTCAATTCAGAACTTGTTTCCACACGCACCTATTTAGAGCCCGTTTACATAGTAATTTAGTCTGCCTGATAAAACATAGAGGTACTACCTATTTTTAACATCAACGCTTTCTCTAACATGGATATCAGAAGCTCCATTATATCTAGGGTAGGCATGGTCGATCGATGGACAAGTCGTCATTTGCTCTTGACATGTATAACCGGTATTAATGGCAGGACCACCCTGCACTTATCGCCAGCACCAATCTCCCTGGGCCGGCCTGACGGGTTTCTAAAATCGGTTTTCTTTGGTCTCATTGCCAGTTGTTCTTCCTACCCTTCTTGCTGCCAGCCATGAGACTAAAGATCTTTCTCTTTCTGAGTTCCACGCTTCTTATGGCGGAGTGTCAAGACGAATTGATGATGAAAGTCCGTTGCCAACCTGGAGAGAGAACCAGCTCACTGAAACAGTGGAGAGATCCGGACACTGACAAGTTCAGGTTGCAACATGAATGTGTCTCTTTCGAGCACCCGTCTTGCGCTAAGGTTTAGAACAGATTTCCAATTACTTGCGTGAACTATAGGAAACGCTGGGAACCTCGATATCGAAAATAATAATGAACAATTACCTAATGCCTTGTAAAATACAAAAAATCATGATAGCGGTTAACATAAGTAACATAAGTGCAAGTCCAATGCTTTGAGAGAGATTCTCGGCGATCCATGCTTTACTTACATACAGTACATACCTGTTTATAAGGAAGGCAGGCTTCAGAGCTGTCAGTGGGCAAGATCGTGTCGTGACAGCCTGGCTTGGAAGAACGAATCTGGAGTACATGCTTACATGGCAGGAATAGGAGCGGCTCTGTTTTCGCAAGGTGAACTTGACAGGTTCGTCATCAGTGAGGGAATAAGAAAATATGGCTTGAAATGATTTAGTTCATCTGTCTTGTGCTGTAGCAGTGCATCGACTAGCGTTAGCCATTGCAGTTGGACGACATTGAGCTTGGAAGAGCCTCTGAACTTGAGAGGCAAACTGATTGGCGACATTCACATTCAAAACCATAATGAGTATGTATAATTGCAGTTACAGGATTACTCAAAAACGTCTGAGTAGACAGGCACATTGACAATTGACAACATTAACATTAGGGATTTCTCAACAATTATCGTATGGCAATGGTGCCATTACAGTATATGGTGTCGGTTTAGCTTAAAGTGACACCATGGTGCCAACCAATACACAATCTAAGCAACAGAGAGTCATTGTCTGTCATAGTTATAGTGAAGTGGTTGTGCAATTAGACGTGTGTGTGATGAAAAGACATGTAAACGGAAGGTGCAATGAGAATGAGAAGGAGCCAAGAGAGGAAAAGGAATTGGACACAAGATCAGACCCGTCAGAGGTAGAGCAGGAAATGGCAAGACAAGGCAGTGAAGAGTATGCAAAGAAGGGTGCAGTTGACCTTGGAATGGGACTCGGTTATGGACTGGGTGTGGGACTCGGAGTTGGGCTGGGGGTTGGAGTTGGGGTTCCACTGCTCTTCGTCACCACAACGCCACCCACTACTACAACTACAACTCGTAAGCTATTTGGCCTGTTATACAGTATTTACAGTCAAACTTCTTCTAAAATGTATCTAGACCTAATAGAGTCAGGCACTTAGCGCCATGTATGGTAATCCAACCGTACTGTACAGCATACACATACATGTAACAGGTCATCCGCCGAAGGGGGGAGGGGGGTCTGACGCCGGCCGGGGGGGGGTCTGAGCCAAAATTTTGGGAGGGGGTAGGGCACTAAAAACGCTCAAAAATCGCCAAAAATCGCTAATTTGGGCTGAAATACGGCTAAAAAGTGCTCTTTTGCAGGCGATTTTAGCAATTTTTGTGTCTGAAATAGTAAAAAATTGCAAAAATTTGCTCAAAAGTTTACTTGCCAGAAAATCGGAGGGGGTCGGCGAAATCGTCTCGGGGGGGGGGGGGGTTCCTGACTGGGGGGGCTGGCCTAAGTCGGGTGGGGGGCAGAACCCCCCACCCCCCCTGTTACATGTACGAGCATACATGTATCATACCTGTACACGGAAAAATAGTACAATGCACTGTTTATGGTACAAACCTTTGGGCAATGTGGTGATTTCATGTGGTGCTGATACTACAGTGGGAAAGTATCGAAATTTTTAAAACATATTAATATAACTATACATATATGTTTTTCGCCAATCAAACATATAAATAACACATATAGTTATATGTTTCTCAAAATTGAATATGCACATATTTTTAAACATAAAACATATTTGTGTAAAAGTCGCTTATTCACTTATATTTTGTCTTAATTTTCGATAATTCAAACTTGAGATTATGAATTTAATGTTTTAAACGGTTTGCAACAAATTAGATAGCATACGCAGATTCAATAAGTTTAAGTGAAAGTCAGATTTTGGAAAAGTTTACTGTCAAACAGCAACCAAAAGTCTTGAAATCATGAATTCCTATAGCAAGAATATGTATATGTTTCCAGAAACATATTGGCCTCAAAACATATAAATACAAAACATATTTGACATGCAAACATATTGAGAAACATAAACATATATGTTTTCCCAAAAACAAACATATTTATGTTTTAAAACATATACATAAAACTAGGGTTCCGACGATATATCGATATCGATATCGAAAAGTCGATATATCGACCCTTTTTCCAATATCGATATCGATATCGATATCGCGATATTTCGCATCGATATTTTCGATATTTTTGTGTGCGGAAAAGTAGGAAAAAACAAAACTGACACCAAGTTTATTTCTCTGGAACAGTAAAAAAACAGTTTTTCCTGGACAACTCAGAAATCGATGGTGTAGTCAAACCTAACTCTGGCATGATAGCTAACAGAAACATCAAATTCTTGGCATTCTCAGCTTTTAGACAGCAACGCTTAGGTTCTTAAACGTCTGCCTGCAGCAAACTGAAGAGCTGCTCACTCCGCAGACTAGAAGCAAGAGGGCAGAAGCAGACATGGGCTAACATTTTGGTTGAGGGGTGGCAAATTTTCAAATCCTGAGGAGGTACCGCTAGGCTGATGGGTGGTTGAAAGGATCGTAAGGAAAAAAGTTGGATTTTTACTAAAGTCAAGCTTTTTGGCTTATTTATCATTAAAGTAAGTTAAAATGCGCTATTCTGCCTCAGCTCATTTATGCCTAATGAGGGTGGGGTATCGGCCTGAGAGGTCAACCTTTTCATTGAAGGGCTTCAGAAGGGCCACTACCTTTTCTGCGATTCTCTACTGAATTGATATCAGATCGCTGATTGCATCAGGGCTTGACTGATAAGCAGCGAGAGCAGTTTTCTCTTTCAAATTTTCGCATTTACTTGCATAACTATAAATATCGATATCGATATCGATATCGATCGATATTGAGCTGAAAATATCGATATCGATATCGATATCGAATATCGACAAGTTTTGATATCGTCGGAACACTACATAAAACATATATGTTTCCCACAGTAGCTGATACCAAATATGGTATGCCTGCCCTTAGTTGGTCATGGGTTCCAGTACCAAATATGGTATGAAATTTGAACGGCGTGGTACCATATGTTACCGGTACCATAAGGTAGGAGTACCATATGCAGTGCCACCACAGACAGAGCCGATGGTGGTGGTACCAAATATGTTATGTATATGCATGATTACCGATCCGATCCGATCCGATCTGGCGGGGGGGACCGTACGAAGTACAGCCCTACGATCAGACCTGCACGGTCCATTTCGTTACCCCTGATATCGTCATCTCGGACGTTTGCCCTTCTTTCACTGCCAAGCCACTCAAGCCATGCTGTTGGGCGCCAGGTACTAAGAGAGTGCCTGGCGTGGTGACGTCATGGTGCCGACAGCTCCCAACGGCCGCCCGGCCAAGTGGCCAAACCGGTATTGGCCTTATTGCTGGTTTCTCAGACGGCTCCTGACGTCCTTGATCTTCCCTCCAACGCGGCATGCTTTTTGGAGCGGCTTTCGGTGCAACGGCAGATCCAGTTGGTTCCCATTTTACCTACTCGCTGTAACCAGTTTTCGGTGGCCTGGGTGGAGCTTTATGCCGACGACCAACTCTTTGCGGCAAGAAACTTGCCCCGCCGAGTGGATGAGCGCACGACGTCGCGCACAGTGGCCATGTGGCCTAAACCACTACACCAACTGTGCCGGCATGCATGATTACCATATATGGCGTTAAATGCCTGACTGTAATAAGGATGATCTGGCATGGTATGGTTCTCCAAAGACGAAAATCGTGCAAAATCCATATATTTTTGAAGCAGACAATATCTTACTTTTCTTTGCAAATGCAAATTCAACAGTTGAGAAAACAAAAAATATTTAATCAAAGAGTTTGAGCAAAAACACCTACAATAAAGCCTTTGTCCGAACTTGGATTTGTAAAATGACAAAAGGAATTTTATTTATAAATACCTTTTTGAATCAGTCTTTAAAAACTGCGTGTATTTTTAAAGTACTCTTTACTGAAAAATGTCGAAGCAGATTATTCAAACTACTCTGTGATGCTGAAAAATACGACTGTATACTGTAGTGGTACTTAAGAGGCAGTTCACGAAAAAGTCGAACTTTGGCAGGAACAGCCTTGTACAGCTGATTTTTCAAAATCGGTGTAGAAAGCTGCAACTTTCAGGCATTGTAGAGAATGAAAAGTCATGGACCTATTTGCTATCCGATTTTCTCTAGCTGCCCTACAACCAAAATTACGGCCCTTCAAAAATGGCTATTTTGACCATTTTTGCCAATGGGGTCCTAACTTCAAAACGTCATAACTCCGTTTAGGGTGGGCCGTTTTTGATGTGATATGTCTTATTAAAGAGGTAATTGGACCCTCTATCAGACAATGTGCACAGTACGGTTCAATTCCATCTGCAACTTTTTCGACTGTTTTTTAACTTTGATAGGCCGTATCTCGAAAATGAATATGGAAGACCGGCCAGATAATTACAGACTCGAAATCTACATGCAATTCTGCGTCTAATGGTCATATGTTTGTTTCCGAAAGCTGGTAGCTCGGCAGTCAAAAGTTCGATTGAATATGGCCAGCCAGAACCCTTCTTTTTTTTCCATTTGCGTGTGGGCCACTGGTGGACATTGAAAAGCTGTAGATCAGTCATCGGTAACAGATTTTTTTACTGCAAATACATCATTTTGGGGAGAATCGAATCAGCAATCGAACCATATTCACGAGCTTGTCTAATATTGATTTTTCACTGTTTGACTGGTGATAAATTTTGAGATGCCGTATCTCGAAAGTGAATATGGAAGACCGGCAAGATAATTACAGATTCGAAATCTACATGCAATTCTGCGCCTGATGGTCATATTTTTGTTTCCTAAAGCTGGTAGCTCTGCATTCAAAAGTTCGATTGAATACGGCGTCCTGATAATGCCACTATTAGCTAATGAAACTAGGTATTCCAAATTTTCAGGTAAGTCCAGGTTCAGGTATGTCGAAAATTCAATTTCTGGTTCAGGTTCAGGTACATTCACCGGGCCGTATTCTATTGAACTTTTGACTGCCGAGCTACCAGCTTTAAGAAACAAACATATGACCATCAGATGTAGAATTGCATGTAGATTTCGAATCTGTAATTATCTTGCCGGTCATCCATATTCATTTTCGAGATACGGCCTCTCAAAGTTTAGGACCAGTCAACAGTGAAAAATCAGTATTTTTACAGCTTTTCAATGTCCAGTGGCCCATACGCAAATGGGAATGGGAAAAAAGAAGGGTTCTGGCTGGCCATGTTCAATCGAACTTTTGACTGCCGAGCTACCAGCTTTCGGAAACAAACATATGACCATCAGACGCAGAATTGCATGTAGATTACGAGTCTGTAATTATCTGGGCGGTCTTCCATATTCATTTTCGATATACGGCCTCTCAAATTTAATAAACAGTCGAAAAAGTTGCAGATAGAATTGAATCGTACTGTGCACATTTTCTGATAGAGGGTCCAATTACCTCTTTAATAAGACATATCACATCAAAATCGGCCCACGCTAAACGGAGTTATGGCGTTTTGAAATTAGGACCCCATTGGCAAAAATGGTCGAAATAGCCATTTTTGAGGGGCCATAATTTTGGTTGTAGGGCAGCTAGAGAAAATCGGATAGCAAATTCGTCCATGACTTTTCGTGGTCTACAATGCCTGAAAGTTACAGCTTTCTACGCCGATTTTGAAAAATCAGCTGTACAGACCAAGGTTCGACTTTTTCATGGACCGCCTCTTAATACCGCATAGTGCTGCGAATTACCTACACACGTATTCTATAGCTATGGTAAAGATCAACTCTTGCAATAGTAATCTTAATCACATACTGTTTGTGGTTGCAGCTTGCACAACATGCTGCAGTTCAACAATGGAGGATGTACCTTTTGATTATCAGTATGGACCATACACGGTTGTGAGTCCTGATCAGACAGAATACCAATCAGGCACTGTTGTCACAATAGGGTGTGCTCCAATTGCGATTGTGATAGGCAGTCGTAAAACACCACAAGAGTTCCCTCCTTTATTCAGTGCACGTTCAGCAACAGTTCAAGTAACATGTGATCAAGGTGTGTGGAAATATAAGGGCTTCGTATATCTTTCACAATGTATACCCGGATAAACCTTCTGTGAATAGTTTCTTGTGAACATAGTAGATACATGTAGCAGATGATCCACCAAAGGGGAGGGAATTGGGCTTCGGCCCCGATCAGGACGTCTGAGGCCAAATTTGGGGCAGCACTAAAAAGTAGAGATGCACATGGGCCGGCCCGCACACACTTATGGGCCCGCCGGGCCGGCTGGCGGCCCGAATTTCCATTTTTTTTCATAAAATATAGAGCATTTGTGTATTTTCTGGTTTTTCAGTCTAGTTCTAATAGTAATTGGCCATTATTTCTCGCATTTTTGGTCTCCTTTGACAGTGTATACCTCTGGAACCGTTTGACCTAGTAGAATCAATACGAATACATTTTTAAAATCCTCATGGTCTCTAGATTCTGATTCACTAAAAAATCGCATTCAGCCAAACTACAGAAAGAGCCGATTTTTCCCTTGCCCAAATTAGCGTTACAACAAAACGTTGCGCAGATTAGGTTACACAAAAGTACAGAGCTTGGGCCCCTCTACAACTTTGGTTATGAGGCAAAAAACACAGAATGCACTCTATTTTGAAATGTACTTTAATCCTTACATTAAGAGACTGCCGCAAGCTTCCCATTGGAAAGCAGATGTTCTATGGTGAGTCAGAGATTAGGGTTATAACAATTGACTCGTCCATTTACAGGTGTTGGTCCAGCAATCTGCTGCTGCTACGGCTCAAAACTCACGAACTTGATGGCCAATGAAAGGTACTGCGACCAACCCTGCTCAGGAAACATGCGAGAGACTTGCGGTCGGTACAAGGACACAAGGACTGGCAAAAGCAATGAAACTGGTTTAGTGTCGGTTGGCAAACTAACAGGTAAGGTGTCTTGCAGTCAAGCACAGTTGGTTACTTGAGTGCAAAACTCTTCAGAATCCTGCACTGAATCGGTGGGCTGGTTCCCTGGCCTGCAACACAGCTTCCGGCTCCACTACTGAACGGTTTCATCACTTGAGAAAGCCAGAAGTCTGTGCGATTCCACCCAGCTGATGCCTGCAACTTTTGTCAAGACCACGGAGTACTTTATGGCTAAGGCATTTATGTAAGTTAAGCATTACTTGGTGAGTGTGGACTGGTGAAAAACATCTCGGTTTCAGGCAAAAAGCGTTCCCGCTAGCCACAGGTCAGATCTGGCTGGACAGCAGCATGAACAACAAGACAAGCTGCACCTGTCTGAAGGCCAATGGATGGACCGAGCGTACACATCGTGACTGGAGACTGCACAGCGGCCAGAGTTGTGTGCATGAAAGGTGAGTGCACGGCTTTGCGTTCTTAGAGAATCACACAAAATCTTCAGATCGTTGCACAAAACTGATGTGCAACCCTGCTCATCTGCTGGATGCAGTCAAGAGTTCAGTCCAGCATTTGCCAATGATTCCGGCCGGGCGAACCATCAACATCCTCTGCCAGCAGACACAGCTGCTCGACTCTGTGCTGGCTCTGTGCCTAGACGATGGCCAGTGGGACAGTGTGAATCCTTGCCATGGTGAGTGAAACCGGTTTCATTTGATGTTGACAGTTTTACTGGTTCATTTCAGACCACTTCACTGAGACAACCACAATTCCAACCACAACCACAGCTGCACCATACATGGGAGCTCCATATAGCGCTGTGGGCTGCTACCAACTGAAGGACAGTGGCAGACGTGGTAGAGAGAGGACAGCTGTGCCAGACAACTTTAACTGGCGGCGCATAGATTACAACAGCCCAGGCAAATGCGCGAAACACTGCGAAAAAGCCAGTAAAGACAATCTCGGGCGCCCAAGAACCGTCTGGAGTGGGTTCGGTAGGGTCTTATTGAAAAGAAGCATTGGCTTTTTCACAAAACTGTTAATTTTCAGCGTTGTCAGGCCAGTTCTGCGGATGCACGCAACATCAGGAATGGGTGCTGGAGGGAAAGATGGTAGAAGAGCTGTGCTCAATGATCTGCCCAGGAAATGTGTCGGCAACATGCGGGGGAGAGAACAAAACGCTCAACACACGAGTGGCCGATCAAGTGGACGTTTACCACATCGGCTTTGGTAGGTTCTAGACGACATTGGTTCACTGCACTGAGCTGGCTCACTACAACCAACCCTAACCAAAAGGGGGGTCGAGGGGGGTTTCGCCTAGAGGGGGGTCCTAAATTTCAAAAGCTCCAATACGGCTGGAAATGCGTTTTTAGCACGTTTATTCAGTAAGGACGCTAAAAATCGCAATTTTAAACTGCCTAATGGCGTTTTAGAGCTAAAAACAAGCAAAAAATGACAAAAATGGCTTCAAAAAACCTCGATTTCTCTTCAATATCAGCAGTGGAAACGCCAAATTAGGCTTCCAAAGGCTTTCAAGCGAATTTTAGGCTAAAAATTAGTGATTCCCGAGTCAGTTTGTTAGTACTGCAGCCGTTACTAGTAGTTGCATGTTTTGGTCGGGGGTCTCTTAACCTGTCTCGGGGGTGGGGTTGAGGGGGTTTGGCCTTTCCAGCGGGGGTAACCCTCCAAACCCCCCTGGTGCATGTATGGCTAGGGGTAAGCTTCAAACCCTTAATACATGTGGTCTGATCTACATATATGCAAGTAAATAGGGGGCTATGGGAGCATACATGTAGCTGGGTTTTCGGCTGGGGGGGGGTTTCCAGATCCAAAATAGGGTTTCAGCACTATTTCCAAAGGGGGTTTCAGCGACCTTTTTTTGGTGTCCAAAAGTGGGTTTCAGCGACCTTTTTTGGGCTCAACAGAGGGTTTTGAGGACTAAAAATGGGGTAAAAATCCTGTCTGAAGTGCAAAAATTCCGTTTAAAACCCTATTTATTGGTTTAAAATGTGCAGAAAATCCTATTTTTTATTAAAAACGTGCAAAAAACATGTTTTTGCTTTAAAACATGCAAAAAAGCTCTATTTTACTCGACAGAATACAGCTAAAATGCGTATCTGGAACCCTATTTAGAGATTTTGAAACAAAAATTAGGGCACTGAAACCCTGTTCAGGGTTTTTGAGACCCAAATTAGGGTTCCGGAACCCTATTTAGGGCTTTTGAAACCCAAATTAGGGTCCCGGAACCCTATTTAGGGTTTCAGAAACCCTGTTTAGTCTCTGTGAAACCCAAATTAGGGTTCCGGAACCCTATTTAGGGTTTTTGAAACCCAAAGTAGGGCTCCGGAACCCTATTTAGGGTTTCAGAAACCCAAATTAGGGTTTCAGAAACCCAAATTAGGGTTCCGGAACCCTATTTAGGGTTTCAGAAACCCAAATTAGGGTTCCGGAACCCTGTTTAGGGTTTTTGAAACCCAAAGTAGGGCTCCGGAACCCTATTTAGGGTTTCAGAAACCCAAATTAGGGTTTCAGAAACCCAAATTAGGGTTCCGGAACCCTATTTGGGTTTCAGAAACCCAAATTAGGGTTCCGAAACCCTATTTAGGGTTTCAGAAACCCAAATTAGGGTTCCGGAACCCTATTTAGGGTTTCAGAAACCCAAAGTAGGGCTCCGGAACCCTATTTAGGGTTTCAGAAACCCAAATTAGGGTTCCGGAACTCTATTTAGGCTTTCAGGTACCCAAAACAGGGTTTCGGAACCCTATTTAGGGTTTCTGAAACCCTAAATAGGGTTCCGGAGGCATTACTTTGGGTTTCTGAAACCCTAAATAGGGTTCCGGAACCCTATTTAGGGCTTTTGAAATGCTAAATTACGGTATATAAGTCTTGAAACCCTGAATTTTAGCAGTTTGTAACCCAAAATAGGGTTTCAGAAAAAACCCCCCCCCCAGAATTCGGCTGGGGGGGGGTTTGCCGAAAATCGGGCCTGGGGGGGGCTAAACCCCCCCAAACCCCCCCTCCTACATGTATGTAGGGGAGGGGTGGGTTTTTGCCTAGGGGAAGTTACTTGTGAGAAAAATTGGAGAATGAATTTTCTCCGAAAGTTTATGAGGCCAAAAATGGGGTTCCAGAAGCCTAACTTGGGGCTTCAGAGACTCTAAACATGGTTTCGGACCTCGGAGCCCTAATTTGGGTTTCAAAATATCTATATAAAATTCGAGAATGCATTTTAGCTGTATTATGTCGAATTAAATAGGGTTATTTTATTGCACATACATATAACAGGTCTTCCCCTGATGTGGAATGGGGTTGGGGTGGTCTGGCGCCGGCCGGGGGGGGGTCTGACTGAGGCCAAATTTTGGAGGGGGTTGGGCACTAAAAACGCTCGAAAATCGTAAAAATTGCTACTTTTCGGTTAAAAAACCGTCCAAAATCGCTAATTTGGGCTTAAATACAGCTAAAAAGTGCTGATTTACAGGCGATTTTCGCAATTTTTATGTCTGAAATTGTAAAAAAATCGCAAAAATTTGCTAAAAAATTACTTGCCAGAAAATCAGAGGGGGGTCCGAAAAATCGTCTCAGGGGGTTCCCATCCGGGGGTCTGGCCTAACTCGACAAGGGGACCTACCCCCAGACCCCCTGTTACATGTATGTTATTGCACCTTTTAAGACAAAAAAATAGGCTGTTTTGCACATTTTAAACAAAAATATCGTTTTAATTGGTATTACCCCTGTTTTGAGCCGAAAAAAGTCGCTGAAGCCCCACTTAGGATCGGAAGAACTCCCCACAGCCGAAAACCTAGCCACATGTTTGATTGTTTGTTAGCACTTTTTAGGAATTTTTAGCCCAAAATACTGCTCTTTAGCACTCTACCCCACTTTAGGCCCAACCTCTATTCAAAACTTTGGCATATTGAGGCTACGTGTACTAATTTGAAACATTGATGTCAGGTATTTTAGGAGACTGGTCGTTGGAAGCAACCAAGAAGGAACCAGTTCTCATGCCAGTCAGTGAGCCAGGGGACACCGTGAAAGATTGTGGGATGTGTTGGGTGCCCGGAACCGAAAGTTGCACGGAGACATTCGAAGGGGCCAAGCAGTGCCACTGCAGGCACAACTACTATGTAAGACATCCACCAGATGACCAATACCGAACTGCATTGAGTGACCTTTCAGGGCCCAACGTGTGACTTCGACACAGACGACTGTGCCATGGAGCCCTGCCTGAATGGAGGAACCTGCACGGACAAGATCAAGGGCTTCCAGTGCCATTGCCCACTGGGGTTCGATGGATATCGGTGCCGAAACGATCTAAGGCACATCGATTTCTCCGAACCCTGCCACCTCGCAGAGCAGGTGAGCCACTGGACCGGCTGCTTAACAACTGTGGCTCTTTACGCGATCGCAGCCGTCCTTGTGGTCTACTTGAAGATATGGTTCGACTGCACGGTACTGTTCTACTTTATTTTAGAGTACCTTTATATGGTAGTGTCACTTCAGATGCCATCCATCGACATCCTGGGAGTGAAGTCAGCATTTTTTATGGTCGGACACCTGGCTGTTCTCTTCACCAGGAACCCCCAAATTTTGGGTCTTTCTATGACCCAATGCAAGGCGGCCAACTTGCTGATGAACACCTCATTTACTAACGTTATGGTGCTTGAGTGCCTGGACGGCATCGTCCTGTGCACCTTCACCTTGGCCGCCTTCAATAACACCTGGGGGCATTTCTTCATCCGACACCCTGAGGTTTGTTCTGAAGATCTGGAGCAGTAAATAATCAGTCTTCTAGTCAGACGCTTTCAGATATACATCTTCCTCCCAATGTTCGGTGTTACTACATTCGTGGTGTCGCGGGCAGTGTGGCTCTGGGATGAAGGGCTTGTCACCGAATGGAGCTGCTGGACCGACATACACCACAAGAAGTGGTGGTGGTCGGCGCTCTTTGGGCCCTATTACAACTCAAGCTTCATCTTGCAATGGGCCCTCTTCTGGGTGGCACTGATCTGCATTGAATCAGCAGGATCGGCAAGCAGGTAACTGACATTCTTTTTTTGTCCAGACTGCTCGCTAGCTTGATGGGACTTGAATAGCAATTCAGTCATCTTCTCTGCATCAAACACTAGCTGCTGGTTTTGCAGGGGGAGCACGAGAACCCGAGACAGATCAAGAGGACTGGACATAATCAGAACGAGCCAACGGGCCACCAAACTGCGATTCGGAATCCAGTACTGGTACAGGTAATTTGTTTAGCTAGTACATTTATGCATTCTTCCTCACTACACGGTACTGGTTTCAGACGCCACCGCACCAGGGATGACTGGTGGGAAATACCAGCCATGTTCACCCATCACGTCTTTGTACTGGTTGGACTGCCTCTGTTCGGACTGGGCATGATCGCTGGCCAATTGGGCGTGTACTACATCGATGCTGGCATGTATGGCAATGCAATCTGGCTGTACTTGGCACACGCCAGCTGGAACCTGATTGACGTGATCACAATTGGCCGTCCAGTAAGAGAGTAGAGTTTTGATCAGCAAGCATCTGGCTGAATGAATGATAACTTTAGTTGTGGGCTTGGTTCGCCAGGCTCCTGATGAGAAATCTGCCGAGCTGGTGTCCAATCGTGCCCAAGCAAGACCCAATCACACTCATCCCTCTGGAAGAGTTCAAGAAGATGAGCAGAAAGGACTGGAAGAGATGGCAGGAGTTGAAGGAGAGGGAGATGAAGGAACAGAGGATGTTGGCGCGGGTCAGGCTGGAAAGATTCAAGTTGGATGAGCTACTCCAAGAAGTGAATCACACCTGGAGTCTGCCTGTGATTCCAGAGCCGACAGAAGTCCGAGTAAATCACACTGCAGCTTTGTTGATACATGATAATACTGTAGTCAAACATTCTGTTGCAGGAAGAACCACTGCTGGGCACTCGGGAGATGGTCGACATCCCGCCACTGCCACATATCATCACTGTTCGGGATCCGAGGGCATGGCGATTCGATCGGAGAGAGACGTGGCTTGAGCGGGACGAAAAGTTGGACAAGGCACACCGAGAATACCTACGTCGCCACCCTCCCACGTACGATCCAAACAGAGTGCACTTCAACGTTATTGGAGATGAGGATGAGGAGGAAGTGTGAACCCCCAGGAAACATGAATCTATGTCTGTACAAGTGTTCAAATACTGTTTACGCTCAGAAAAATCAGTACTGACATTTGAAAAAGGCTAAAAGCCAATTTTACGTATGTACAATTGTAAGTCTCAAAGGTTCAGGTTGATCTAGTTTATGCTCTTCCAAAGCCCCACCTTTTGATTCTGAACAGAGTCCGAAACTCATTGGCATGCAGGTTTTGTTGAATCTTTTTTGTGATAGATTATTAAGTATTTGCTGCAGAGTTTGTCTTTGTGTTTGCGATCTACTCTACTTCCGATTTTTGTTCTGCTGTTTGTACAGTGGAATCGACTTTTTCTAGCCGACCAAATACCATATGATTATTGCAGAATCTAAATACCGTACAGATCCAATGTTTTGTTGTTTTTGCTATTGGATGTAGTGCTGACTGCACAGTGTTTGATTGAAGAAAATGGGAAACAGATTAGTAGAATTTGGCACAAAATACTCCTGCTCAGCTCCTGAAAACCGACAAATTTCAACTGCATTCTTGCCGTCATTTGAAAGGCACATACGCACATCATATCCCCGCAATTGGAAAACCAAAACGTTAATTAATTGAAGAAACGCTTTGTGCTTCGCTTGCTTCAGAGGCTGACGGAGGAGAAACAAAACTGCATTTAAGGTGCGCATTCATACTTTTGTAGAAAAAGATCGCCTGGCGACTTTTCGGTAGAAAACTCGTTTGAAATATTAAACGCGCCAAAACGCCGCGCGAGCTCTTTCCGCCGGCGACAAAAATCTACAAAGATGTAGTTAAAAATTGAACTATTTTTTGTCGCTGGCCTTTTTATGTTGAATTTTCAATGGCAGATGTGTGTAAATGATATTGTTTTAGTGTGAAACTGCTTATAACAACGCAGGGGACCGCTCAACCGGCGCGAAATTTGGAAGAAGCTCGCAAAAAATGTCTGTTGAGCAGAAAATTTTTATCTACACAGAGCGACAGTTTTTCTCGTCGTCTGGCGATCTTTTGCTACGCCAGTATGAATGCACCTTTAGAGTCAATCATCATTTCACTTTATGTCAAAACAGGTTGGAAGTACGGTAGTGTTTCACACTAGACGCATGTGGAAAGAGGTTTTCAGCAGAAGCTTATTGCACAGTTTGGAAAGCAATATTGACGAATAAAGCTAGCAATGCTTTCGCACTCCACTTAAACAGTAAATCTATTCGACATTTCTCACTAAAAGCGTTTGTACCTAGGAACTTTCTTGACTTTTATCTACAGGGTGTGCCAAAAAAACAACCCAGCAGATTTTTCGCTGTAGCAACCGCAAATCTCAACCGATTTGAATAAATCCTTTTTTAAATAAAAGATAAATAAATTCTTAAAAGATTGCTGAAATTTTCATTAATGTACTCTGCTTAGTTCCTGAGATATTGGCTCTCAAAGTCAAAACAGTGATTTTGGCAGTGAACATGAGCGATTTTCTATTATTCCACTGCACTTCGTAATAAATCGGATTCCTGCTACTGCTAAGGGCTCTTGGAGGCTTTACAGGTGACACA
Organism: Sabatieria punctata; assembly: GCA_030248155.1. NCBI lineage: Eukaryota > Metazoa > Nematoda > Chromadorea > Araeolaimida > Comesomatidae > Sabatieria > Sabatieria punctata. The sequence goes on along the minus strand of JASANB010005216.1, from coordinate 14,435 downwards.
GAAACTCGGTTTACTTCAACACTAATGTATCATTAGCCCCAGCAGTAGGAATCTGCTTTATTATGAAATGCAACGGAATCGCTCTTGTTCTTTGCCAAAATCTGTTTCGACTTCGCAGGCAAAAATCTCAAGAACTAAACTGTGAATCTCAATAAAAATTGCCCAATCTTTGAAGAATTTATCAGTCTTTCATTCAAAAAAGGGTTCATTCAAATCGGTTCAGATTCATGGTTGCAAAAGTAAAAAATCTGCTGGGTTGTTCTTTATCACTCTTGTTCATTGCCAAAATCTCTGTTTTGACTTTGAGGACAAATATCTCAGGAACTAAGCAGGCTATCTTAATAAACGGTACATCAGTCTTTCGAGAATTTATTTATCTTTCATTTAAAAAAGGATTCATTCAAATCGGTTGAGATTTGCTGTTGCTACAGCAAAAACTCTGCTGGGTTGTTTTTTTTTGGCACACCCTGTATATTTGACTGTGACGTTGGCTTTAGACAGGTTTAGTGCATACACTTTAGGTCCGAAAAAGCAAAAACGTCGGCACAAAAACTATCTTACTGATGAATTTGTATTCGTTGCTGCCGGCATTTTCGGCGCTTTGAAAGAAGAGTAATTTTTCGAAAGAACCACTTGCGAAAGTCCCCTAAAGCAGTGTTGTCCCATCCCAAATGAAATTTTTCTGAATTTAGCTGGTAAAAATTAGTACAATAAAAACTTTTCCTTACTTATACTTATGAGTTTAATTAAAATAAACTGCTAGAAATAGGTCATTAATGCGCTTATCTGATTAGTTTTAGATTTGTAGGCCTAGAATATTTAAATAATAGAATTTTTATTTCGTTCGTACAAGCAGAACCCTACCCTATTCTAACTGCCTTTCTGGTGCGTAACTTAATTCGCCTACTATGAATGTCCGATATTGCTATTTGAACGTATTGCAAAATTGGAAAAAGTAAAAGGTACACAAACTGGCGGCACGATATCGTGGGAATAACATCGAAAGTAGGAATAACTTGCACAAAACCATAGCACGATTATTGTTATCAGTATGCATGTCACGCAATATTTGGTTGATTTCTAATTTCGCATAAATTATGATACTGCTTGGCAGTATGAAGAGTAGCTGTAGCGCAATAGCTATTGTCTTCTGCTTGGTCTAATTGCCTATTTTTGTCTACTTTAATTTTCTCACTGTCATCTCATTTTCCTCTGACAGTCCCATGGCTTACGGTAAGAAGAGTGACAAGAACAACTGGAATTTCACAGTGGCGCAGACAGAAGAAAACCTATTTTAGAAACCGGTTGCTCCCAGCAAGGCAGATTGGTGCTGGTGATAAGTTCTGGGTGGTCCTGTCACTAATAACTGATTAAGTATGACCTGTCAAAACCAATTGACTAATTGACAATGACATCGACTGCATAGACTCGAACTTGTGTAACGGATATCTGACGAAAACAACAAAGCGTCGGCATTAAATAGGTGTTTTCGGTGAGTTTATGCCAGGTAGCTTTTCATACTGCCTTAAATTGAAGCTAGTCGTAATGCGGAACAGGTAATTTAAAGAAGCTTGTTGCACAGTTTAGAAGCAGGATTGAGAAATATACTGAAAATGTTTTCTGCTCAATTGTTACAGTGAATCTTTCTAACAATAGGGTGGCTCTTGCACCACATTCAAGCCTAGAAAGACAAAGGCAGTTCTGTCGGTAGCTTCATTTGCAGCAGGAAAGAAGAAAAGGTAAGGAAAGAAAGTGGGTCAACAACATCGAACTGATTTTAGAAGAACCTCGCCACCCGGCGCTGAAAGATTGCTGGTCACGATAAACACCTGGGGGCGGTCAGACCACCGATTTATGACTGGTTGTACGTAATCACTTTGCCACAGAAAAATTACTGATCCACTTTACTCTTCTTTCTCTGAGCATGCCACTAAATATCTTTTTCTTTCAGTGTTCCAATGCTCTAGCAGCAGCATGCTAATAATACAGGTCCATTGCAAACTGGGAGAGCGAACTGACCCAGTGGTGAGATCCAGACACAGACAAATTCTGACTGGAACATTGCAGGTGTGTGTCTCATTTGAGGAACCATCTCGTGAATAGGTTTAGAACTGAATCCATTTTGTTGACATGAACTAAAAGAGACATGCAGTAACCGTGGAAACAACTTAAGTTATCAATGTAGGCCTGGAAAAATCACAAAAACTTTCCATTTGATGGCAACACGTTCTTGTTTTCTCTAACTTACTTATCACATCTTCCAACCTAAGTTGTAGGATGTACAGTATGGCTGACTAGTAATTTGGTTATGACGTGAATGGAACCAGTTGTTAATGACAGGACCACCCATCACTCGCCCATGGCTGAGGCGACGGGTTTCTAAAATAATTTCCAGTCGCCGTTCCCACTCTTGCTGCCGTTAGCCATGGCAGTAAAGATATTTCTGTTTCTGAGTTCTGCTCTTCTCTTGGCCGAGTGTCAGGAGGATGAACTGATGTTGAAAGTCGGTTGCAAACCAGGAGAGAGAACCGGGTCACTGAAACTGAGGAGAGACCCAGACACTGACAAGTTCTGGCTGCAACACCAATGTGTGTCCTTCGAGCACCCATCTTGTGCCAAGGTATACAACAGATCTCCAATTTGTTCACTTGAACTATAGAAAATGCCGGGAACCTCGATCTAGAAAAAAAATTTAGATAAAAAATTACCTAATTAGGAGCCGTCCATAAACGACGTCGTTCCAAAATCCTGATTTTTCGAACCCCCTGCCGCGAAAATCGCCTTGCATCGATTCTCTGGAGTCTGGAGTCTGGATGTTATCTTTAAAAATTTCACCACTCCCTTGCTTTTTTACTATTTTAGACTTTCAAACTTCTTGTTCTACCTTAAAAACCTGAAATTTTGGCCATTTTATTTAAAATTTTGCTGACTACAAATTGACTACTAACTACGACTACATATTCAAAATCGAGATTTTTTGAGACTACTAACTAAGACTACATATTATTTTTGGCGATTTTTAGAGACTACTAACTACGACTACTATTTAAAATTTGCAAAAGAAATAGGTCTACTCTGGACTCCCGTCCCCTAAGCCGATGTCGTTTTCGATTTACCCCCGCAATAAAAATGCAGTACATACAGTACTGTCATGTTTTCTTTTTGTCATACTACATAATCAATTGAATAAATCATCACTAACCACTCTGGGAACCTTTTCTATATTTAGAACATGTGCCAGAATGTACACAAATTGAAAATAACACAATCAAAGTTCCCAAAGGTTCCGAAAAAAGCGACGTCGCTTTTAGCTAACCTCCTCCCCCTCCTGGTGCGTCGTCTATCGTCGCATTTCAGCCGACCCCCTCCCCCTCTAGACTGACGTTGTTTATGGACGGGCCCTTAGCTTTGATGTCCTGTAAGTACAAACGTCATTAAGGCAGCAGTTGGATAAAAGATACAAGCTCGATTCTTTGAGAGAGACCCTAGGCGATCCTCTTTGTACGTACAATGTATGTAGCTGTTTGTAAAGAAGGCAAACTTCAGAGTTGCGAGTGGGCTAGGTCGTGTCGGGACAGTTTGGCTTGGAAGAACTCATCTGGAGATCACGCTTATATGGCAGGAATAGGAGCTGCTGTGTCATCGGAAGGTCAACTTGACAGGTTGGTCATCAGTGAGGAAGGCAGAAAATAAAGTTTGAAATGATTTAGTTCATCTGTCTTGTGCTGTAGCAGTGCATCGACTAGTGTTAGCCACTGCAGTTGGACGACCTTGAGCTTGGAAGAGCCTCTGAACTTGAGAGGCAAACTGATCGGCGACATTCACATTCAAAACCATAATCAGTATGTATAATTGCAGTTACAAGATTACTCAAAAATGTCTCAGCAGACACATTGACAATTGACTTGACAACATTAACAACATTAACATTAGGGACTTCTCAACATCTATCGTATGGCAATGGTGCCATTACAGTATATGGTGTCGGTTTAGCTTAAAGTGACACCATGGTGCCAATCATTACACAATCTAAGCAACAGAAAGTCACTGTCATAGTTATAGTGAAGTGGTTGTGCAATTAGACGTGTGTGAGATGAAAAGATATGTAAACGGAAGGTGCAATGAGAATGAGAAGGAGCAAAGAGAGGAGAAAGAGTTGGACACAAGATCAGACCGGTCAGAGGTAGAGCAGGAAATGGCAAGACAAGGCAGTGAAGAGTATGCAAAGAAGGGTGCAGTTGACCTTGGAATGGGGCTCGGTTATGGACTGGGTGTGGGACTCGGAGTTGGGCTGGGGGTTGGAGTTGGGGTTCCACTGCTCTTTGTCACCACAACGCCACCCACCACTACAACTACAACCCGTAAGCTATTTGGCCTGTTATTTACAGTCGAGCTTCTTCTAAAATGTATCTAGACCTAATAGAGTCAGGCACTTAACGCCATGTATGACGCCACCACAGAGCCGATGGTTTGTGGTACCAGTTACGTTATGTATGATTACCATATATGGCGTTAAGTGCCTGACTGTAATAGGGATGATCTGGCATGGTATGGTTCTCCAAAGTCGAAAATCCTGCAAAATCCTTATATTTTTGAAGCATACAATATCTGACTTTTCTTTGCAAATTCACCTGTTGAGAAAACAAAAAATAATTAATCAAACAGTTTGAGCTCAAGCACCTACAAGAAAGCCTTTGTCATAACTCTGAAATTGGATTTGTAAAATGACAAAAGAAGTTTTTTGATAAAACCTTTTTACATCAATAGTCTTTAAAAACTGCGTGTATTAAGATGCATTTTGAGAGAAAGTCAGCTTTGAGGGGGCAAGCTGGGTCATCTCACGGATCTGGCTGATATTTATATCTATTTGATAAAATTTTTTTTCTGCAAAGCTTAGTGGTTAGCATACAGTTATATGCAGTTTTATGTGCTGAGTTCGAAAATGCATTCAGTTTAGCTAGATTCGCTCTGGATCGGGAGAAATTGGCGTCCAAAGTTGAGACCAACCCTATTTCTTGACTGGCACTACTCGCTAGTATGACCATTAACCGCGGTGCAATGCAGTTTTTCTTATGTAGTTTCTGCTGCTGATTCCGAAAATAACTTTATTTTTGCTCAACGTTGCCGACTTTTGAAGATATCGGCATTTTTATGATTTGGGAAGAAAACGGTTGCACTTGCTATAACGTGCTCGTTTGAAAGGTGACTCAATTCGGTCGCATCTAGGGTACAGAGTACTGTTATTTTAATAGTGAAAATTTATTTTAATTTAATATTAATATAATAGAACTAGCCGATTTTAATTTTAATTTAATATTAATATAATAGTCCCCTGTTAATTTTAATTTAGATTTAATATTAATACTATTAAATAACAATTTTAATAGTATTTTAAGAGTCGTTCTCTGGTCAGATCGCGTTTTGGTCCTTTGCCCTATTCAGACCCAAAATTGAAACTTTGAGCTAGAGAGCTGTAAGTTGGTACACTAATAGATACTTATGAGTTATCTTTCAGCTGCAAAGGATTAATGGATCTGACGCTCCTGTCCTGAGATATAGTCTTCCGAAAATCGGTCTGCTTAACTATGGGACCAAAATTTCAAACTCGAATTTCTCGCTTCACACTCGGAATTCGGACCTAAAAATTGGGGGTTTTAGAGTACTTTTAGACTGCTTTAAGAAACTTTCGTCAAATTTTCGTTTTCAGAAAAAAAATTTTTTTTTCGCCCCTTTTGCGCCCCCCTAGCTCGTCTGGAACCCCCCCCCAACCCAGTTTTTTTTATTTCAGAAAAATGTTGCGCTATCAATTACCTACCGTTTGGTGTGAAGCATTGTTTGCTCAGACCCGAAAAACGTGAGAAAATTGAGGTCAAACATGTCCCGGTCGCAAAATTTTCGCACTTTTCTCAGGTCAAATATTTCCAAGTCCGGTTTTCCACCTACTAGTACGAATTCGGACTTAAAAATTGGGGGTTTTAGAGTACTTTTAGACTGCTTTAAGAAATTTTTGTCAAATTTTCGTTTTCAGAAAAAAAATTTTTTTTCGCCCCCTTTGCGCCCCACTAGCTCGTCTGGAACCCCCCCCAACCCAGTTTTTTTTATTTCAGAAAAATGTTGCGCTATCAATTACCTACCGTTTGGTGTGAAGCATTGTTTGCTCAGACCCGAAAAACGTGAGAAAATTGAGGTCAAACATGTCCCGGTCGCAAAATTTTCGCACTTTTCTCAGGTCAAATATTTCCAAGTCCGGTTTTCCACCTACTAGTACGAATTCGGACTTAAAAATTGGGGGTTTTAGAGTACTTTTAGACTGCTTTAAGAAATTTTTGCCAAATTTTCGTTTTCAGAAAAAAAAATTTTTTTCGCCCCCTGCGCGCCCCACTCGCTCGTCTGCAACCCCCAAAACTGGGTTGGGGGGTTCCAGACGAGCTAGTGGGGCGCAAAGGGGCGAAAAAAATTTTTTTTCTGAAAACGTAAATTTGAGAAAAGTTTCTTAAAGCGGTCTAAAAGTACTCTAAAACCCCCAATTTTTAAGTCCGAATTCGTACTAGTAGGTGGAAAACCGGACTTGGAAATATTTGACCTGAGAAAAGTGCGAAAATTTTGCGACCGGGACATGTTTGACCTCAATTTTCTCACGTTTTTCGGGTCTGAGCAAACAATGCTTCACACCAAACGGTAGGTAATTGATAGCGCTACAAAATTCTGAAATAAAAAACTGCGTAGGGGGTTCCAGACGAGCTAGGGGGACGCAAAAGAGGCGAAAAAAAATTTTTTTCTGAAAACGTAAATTTGAGAAAAGTTTCTTAAAGCAGTCCAAAAGTACTCTAAAACCCCCAATTTTTAAGTCCGAATTCGTACTAGTAGGTGGAAAACCGGACTTGGAAATATTTGACCTGAGAAAAGTGCGAAAATTTTGCGACCGGACATGTTTGACGTCCATTTTATCATGTTTTTCGGGTCTGAGCAAACAATGCTTCTCACCAAACGGTAGGTAATTGAAATCGCAACATTTTTCTGAAATAAAAAAACTGGGTAGGGGGTGTTCCAGACGAACTAGGGGGGGCGCAAAAGGGGCGAAAAAAAATTTTTTTTCTGAAAACGTAAATTTGAGAAAAGTTTCTTAAAGCAGTCCAAAAGTACTCTAAAACCCCCAATTTTTAAGTCCGAATTCGTACTAGTAGGTGGAAAACCGGACTTGGAAATATTTGACCTGAGAAAAGTGCGAAAATTTTGCGACCGGGACATGTTTGACCTCAATTTCCTCACGTTTTTCGGGTCTGAGCAAACAATGCTTCACACCAAACGGTAGGTAATTGATAGCGCAACATTTTTCTGAAATAAAAAAAACTGGGTAGGGGGGTTCCAGACGAGCTAGGGGGGCGCAAAGGGGGCGAAAAAAATATTTTTTTCTGAAAACGAAAATTTGACGAAAGTTTCTTAAAGCAGTCTAAAAGTACTGTAAAACCCCCAATTTTTAGGTCCGAATTCGTACTAGTAGGTGGAAAACCGGACTTGGAAATATTTGACCTGAGAAAAGTGCGAAAATTTTGCGACCGGGACATGTTTGACCTCAATTTCCTCACGTTTTTCGGGTCTGAGCAAACAATGCTTCACACCAAACGGTAGGTAATTGATAGCGCAACATTTTTCTGAAATAAAAAAAACTGGGTAGGGGGGTTCCAGACGAGCTAGGGGGGCGCAAAGGGGGCGAAAAAAATTTTTTTTTCTGAAAACGAAAATTTGACGAAAGTTTCTTAAAGCAGTCTAAAAGTACTCTAAAACCCCCAATTTTTAGGTCCGAATTCGGAGTATGAAGCGAGAAATTCGAGTTTGAAATTTTGGTCCCATAGTTAAGCAGACCGATTTTCGGAAGGCTATATCTCAGGACAGGAGCGTCAGATCCACTAATCCTTTGCAGCTGAAAGATAACTCATAAGTATGTATTAGTGTGCCAACTTACAGCTCTCTAGCTCAAAGTTTCAATTTTGGGGTCTGAATACTGAAACTCGATCGGTTCAGAGAACGACTCTTAATAGCATTTTAATAGTATATTCGAAAAGTATAGTCGAAAAGTTTTGGAGACACTTCAACGAACTGGTAAAACAACATCTTTTGCTTGCAAGTTGTTGGTGTCAGGTAAAAATTTAATCAGAGATGCAACATAGAGCCATTTTTTCTGTGTAGTCTACAGTATAACCATTCTTTTTCAAACGACTCTGTCTGAACCTGGTTTTAAATTGCATTCGAACACAAACTAGCCATAGAAATAACAATTGATGCATAGGTAAAGAGGAATTTTTGAAAGGAAAGACTGTTACATAGGTTATTGACAATATAGATTCAGGTCTTTTTGTCATTCATGCCTATTAGTGAGAAAAGCTCCACTCCAAGTGAATACACATTCGAGATTCAGAGGGCAGTCAGAAATCTTCATTTTTCGTATTTTTCAGAGGTAATTTTATGATTAAAATAGTCTTGCAGGTAACTCCTTGATTGTTAAACAAGGATTAACTATTAAAATGCTATTAAAATACTATCAAAAATAAATTTTAATATTCAGCCCCTCTGTGTATTTTTAATTTAATTTAATATAATAGTTGGCCCTCTATTTTAATATTAATATAGATTTAATACTATTAAAATGGCACTATTAATAATAGTTCTATTTTAATATTAATATATTTAAATAACAGTAGTACAGAGCCATCTAAATTTATATAACCTAATGCAGTTTTTGCCGCTGATTACGAAAATGACATCTGTTTTTCAATCTGACTGCTCCTGAGCTACTTATGTAATTTTTATGCCCTGGTACTCAGACAATAAGTTATCTGTCAAATCTGGACAAGCTGTGAGAAGCAGTAATCCTGAAATAAATGTTCAGCATTCATGCATTTCTTAAGGGAACCTTTTGTCAGTCAATAGTGTACCCGACCTATTTTGACCTGCTGAGTTCAAAAATGACCTTTGTTTTTCTCTACTGCTGTTCAATTTTGAGATATTACTGATCAAACAAAATTTGCATTAATATTCATATATCTCCAAAAGGAGTAAGAATAGATTAAAACAATCGCCATTTTTGAACTCAGCGGGTCAAAATAGGTCGGGTACACTAGTGACTGACAAAAGTTTCCCTTCAGAAATGCATGAATGCTGAACATTTATTTCAGGATTACTGCTTCTCACAGCTTGTTTCTTAATTATTGGAACTTCGGAGGTCCATAACTTGCGACCGAGTGGCCGTAGCGCAAAAATATAATGATATTCTGAATCAGCGGAAAAAACTGCACCAGATAGATACCACGTAAGGTCCAGATTTGACAGATAACTTATTGTCTGAGTACCAGGGCATAAAAATTACATAAGTAGCTCAGGAGCAGTCAGGTTGAAAAACAGATGTCATTTTCGAAATCAGTGGCAAAAACTGCATTAGGTGATATAAATTTAGATGGCTCTGTACCCTAGATGCGACTGAATTGAGTCACCTTTCCAACGAGCACGATACAGCAAGTGCTGCCGTTTTCTTCCCAAATCATAAAAATGCCGATATCTTCAAAAGTCGGCAACGTAGAGCAAAAATAAAGTTATTTTCGGAATCAGCAGCAAAAACTACATAAGAAAAACTGCATTGCACCGCGGTTAATGGTCATACTAGCGAGTAGTGCCAGTCAAGAAATAGGGTTGGTCTTAACTTTGGACGCCAATTTCTCCCGATCCAGAGCGAATCTAGCTAAACTGAATGCATTTTCGAACTCAGCATAAAACTGCATATAACTTTATGCTAACCACTAAGTAAGCTATGCAGAAAAAATTTTTTTTCGAACACCTTTGAGAGGCCAAAACACCCCCCCTCCCCCCAAACCGCAATCTTTAGGGCGCTCATTTTGTTTGGCCAACTCATGCCTAACTTAAAACATTAGCTTGGCAGGGCCTTTGCACAAAAAGTTATAAAGATTTTTCGAAAAAAAACGGAGTGGCATTTTGCAGAAATTTCGCAGTTTTCGGCCAATATCTCGGTAACCAGCTACGATCTGGAAACGGGAGTACCAGAAAATGAAAGGCCATTGGACCAGCTACAAAACAGTATGCGACTCGGGATCCTAGCTTAAGAAACGAATGAAGGGTGATCGTTTGAATGGAGGGTGTCAAAGCCATTAAAATGAGCCCGAAAATTGCTGCCGACCCAACTTTGAGGGGGTGTAGCTCCGGTTCCGGGGGGTTGCTGGTGGCCGGGCATGCACCGTTGGTCTTCGACTGTGCTCTATTTTAATAGATATAAATATCAGCCAGATCGGTGAGATGGCCCTGCTTGCCCCCTCTCTTCGGCACCAAAGCTGACTTTCTCGCAAAATGCATCTTAATTATTAAAGTGCTGTTTACTGAAAAATGTCGAAGCAGATTATTCAAACTACTCTATGATGCTCAAAAATGCAACTGTATACCGGAGTGGTACATAATACTGCATACTGTTGTGAATATGTATTCTATCTATGGTAAAGATCAACTCTTAGAATAGTAATCTTAATCACATACTGTTTGTGGTTGCAGCTTGGAGTTGGGCTGGGGGTTGGAGTTGGGGTTCCACTGCTCTTCGTCACCACAATGCCACCCACTACTACAACCACAATCCGCATGCTATTTACAGTCGAACTTTGTTCTAAAATGTATCTAGACCTAATAGAGTCAGGTACTTAACGCCATGTATGGTAATCAAACCGTACTGTACAGTTTATCATACAGAAAATAGTACAATGCACTGTTTATGGTACAAACCTTTGTTCAATGTGCTGGTTTCATATGGTGCCGATACCAAATATGGTATGCCTGTCATTAGTTGGTCATGGGTTCCAGTACCAAGTAAGGTATGAAATTTGAATAGGGTGGTACCATATGTTACCTACCGGTACCATAAGGTAGGAGTACCATATGCGGCGCCGCCACACGTAGAGCCGATGGTTGTCGTGGTACCAAATATGTTATATATGATTAGATTACCATATATTTCGTTAACTGCCTCACCGTAATATGGATGTTCAGGCATGGTATGGTTCTCCAAAGTCGAAAATCCTGCAAAATCCATATATTTTTAGCATACAGTATCTGACTTTTCTTTGCAAATTCAACAGTTGAGAAAACAAAAAATATTTGATCAAAGAGTTTGAGCTAAAACATCTACAATAAAGCGTATGTCCGAACTCTGAATTTGGATTTGTAAAACGAGAAAAGAAATGTCTTAATAGTACCATTTTAAATCAGTCTTTAACAACTGCGTGTATTATTAAAGTACTCGTTACTGAAAAATGTCGAAGCAGATTATTCAAACTACTCTATGATGCTCAAAAATGCAACTGTATACCGGAGTGGTACATAATACTGCATACTGTTGTGAATACCTCCTTCCAACATACCGGTCTTCTACAGAAGACAAAGGTCTATTCGTCAAAAAACGATTCGTCTACAGACGAACTGTTCTTCATAAAAAATTCAACAAAAATCACAGTTCGTCAGACAATACTACTAAGCAGTAAAACACAGATAAAAGAATTGTTTGACACCAAGTTTGCCTATCAACAGTTGACTATTGACCTAGTGCACTTACTAGTCCAGTTGCCTATTCTTCAGCTGATTGTAACTAGTCTGCAGTCATCGTTTTTTCATTAGTTCGTCATGCATTTCGAATAAAATTTTTTTTGCCTGTTTTTTCACTATTCGTCTCAAGACGAACTGTTCATCAGTCTCTGAAGAACAGTTCTTCAAAAATCGGTACGTTGGAAGGAGATACGTATTCTATCTATGGTAAAGATCAACTCTTAGAATAGTAATCTTAATCACATACTGTTTGTGGTTGCAGCTTGCACAACATGCTGCGGTTCACCAATGGAGGATATACATTTTGACTATCACTCTGGACCATACACGGTTGTGAGTCTTGATCAGACAGAATACCAGTCAGGCACTGTTGTCACAGTAGGGTGTGCCCCAATTCGGACTGTGATGGGCAGTCTTAAAACACCACCAGAGTTCCCTACTTTTCTCAGTGCACCTTCAGAAACAGTTCAAGTAACATGTGATCAAGGCATGTGGAAATATAAGGGCTTCGAATATGCTTCACAATGTATACTCGCGTAAACGTTCTGTGAATAGTTTCTTGTGAACATAGTAGATACATGTAGCAGGTGATCCACCAATCATCGCTCAGCCAAAGAACAGTTTCCATTTAAATGTATAGTGTAAGTTTAAATTTAACCTTAGGTTAAATTGTTTGATTAACTAATAACTTAATTAACATAATAACATAAATTTAATGTAAGTGTAATTCCTTCCAAATCGCCGCCTCAGAGCAGTGTAACAAGATACGGGCCTCTCAAAAATATCTGCACTTTTTGCTGCCATTTCCGCAAACTTTTACCAACCTGACTTAAATACTGAAATTTGTAGAAACAAAAAAGGATATATTATGGCAAAAAGTTCATGCGTTGTCACAGTCTTATGAAAATAATGATTATCCTGAAGATCAGTTTCTTCTGTGCTGTCCATTAAAAACAGATGTCCAGGTATTCTTCATTATCTCAAGACCCTGTCAATCTGAAAGCATGAAATTTTAACTCATAAAACATCTCTCAGCAAATCACAAAAACTATCCATTTGATGGCAACACGTTCTTGCTTTCTCTAACTTCCATATCACGTCTTCTAACCTAAGTTGAAAGATGTACGGCTGAGTAGTAATTTGGTTATGACGTGTATGGAACCAGTTGTTAAAGACGGACCACCCATCACTCGCTCATGGCTGAGGCGACGGGTTTCTAAAATAATTTCCAGTCCTTCTTCCCACTCTTCTTGCCGTGAGCCATGGCACTAAAGATTTTTCTGTTTCTGAGTTCTGCTCTTCTCTTGGCCCAGTGTCAGGATGGACTGATGTTGAAAGTCAGCTGCAAGGCAGGAGAGAGAACCGGGTCACTGAAACTGAGGAGAGACCCAGACACTGACAAGTTCTGGCTGCAACACCAATGTGTGTCCTTCGAGCACCCATCTTGTGCCAAGGTATACAACAGATCTCCAATTTGTTCACTTGAACTATAGAAAATGCCGGGAACCTCGATCTAGAAAATATAGATAAAAAATTGCCTAATAATAGTTTTGATGTGCTGTAAAGTACAAACGTCATTAAGGCAGCAGCTGCATAAAAAATACAAGCTCGATTCTTTGCGAGAGATCCTAAGCGATCCTCTTTGTACGTACAATGTATGTAGCTGTTTATAAAGAAGGCAAACTTCAGAGTTGCGAGTGGGCTAGGTCGTGTCGGGACAGTTTGGCTTGGAAGAACTCATCTGGAGATCACGCTTACATGGCAGGAATAGGAGCTGCTCTGTCAGCGCAAGGTCAACTTGACAGGTTGGTCACCAGTGAGGAAGGTAGAAAATAAAGTTTGAAATGATTTAGTTCGTCTGTCTTGTGCTGTAGCAGTGCATCGACTAGAGTTAGCCACTGCAGTTGGACGACGTTGAGCTTGGAACAGACTCTGAACTTGAGAGGCAAACTGATTGGCGACATTCACATTCAAAACCATAATCAGTATGTATAATTGCAGTTACAGGATTACTCAGAAATGTCTCAGTAGACACATTGACAATTGACAACATTAACATTAGACATTTCTCAGCATGTATGGTATGGCAATAACACATGTAACAGCTAAGGGCGGACCTGGGGAAGGGGGTAGGGGGGTTTCTCAGGTGGGGGGTCGAGGGGGGTTCGCCGAGACGGGGGTCCTAAATTTCAAGAAGGTCCAAAACGCCTGAAAATGCGTTTTAGGGGCCGTCCATAAACGACGTCTTTCCAAAATCCCGATTTTTCGGACCCCCCTCCCCCCATAATCGCCTTGCGTCGTTTCTGGGGACCCCCTCCCCCCTAGGCGACGTCGTTTTCCGTTTACCCCCCGATAAAAGTACAGTACATGCAGTACTGTCATTTTTTCTTGTTGCCATACTGTAGAATGAATTGAATAGATCTCTTCAGCAACACTGGGAAGCTTTTCTGAATATAGAAATCTTTGATAGAATGTACCTAAATCGAAAATAATACATTCTAAGTAGAGTGCGAACAATACCTAAAAAACCCAATACCCCAATACCCAATACCCAATACCAATACCTGAGACCCCCAATACCCCAATACCCAATACCCAATACCCAATACTTGCGTAGCTGGACCAAAAAAATCATTTCAGTGGACAGGTGCATTCTAGTCGTGTACACAAGATTTTTGGCACTGCAATTAAAATTTTAGGCTGGTTGGGGGGCCGCTGCCCAAGCAGGGCGAGAAAATTTTGAGAAATTAGCTTTTCAGAAAGCATTTAGAACCCGTTTTAGGCGTAAAATTAGCAGAAATTGACGGTTTTGGTACTTAATACTTTGTAATTCAGTCCTGTTT